>CAKAIZ010000450.1:0-33595 GCA_916610145.1 Eristalis arbustorum | reverse complement strand
CTCTACATGACCTAACCATCTCAATCGTTGGATCTTCACTCTTCTGGCTAAGTCGATGTGGCTGAACAGCCCGTATAGTTCGTCGTTGTATCTCCTCCTCCACTCACCATCTATGCAGACCGGACCGAAAATCACCCGAAGAATTTTCCTCTCGAAGCAACCAAGGGCTGCTTCATCCGCTTGTGACAGAGTCCATGCCTCCGCGGCATATAGCAGGCCCTAAAGATCTATTGCACCCCATTCTATGAGTTTGACCTGAGAACCACTAAAGAAATCGTTCCCAATTTGAATCTGGCTTCAGCTAAGCTTGAGCACTCTGCTAGAATGTACTCATCCACGCCACAGTGTCCACAACATATCACTGCCAGTAAGACCCAGCTTGTGGAGGTTGTAATTGCATTTGCTTTGTTCTGTAAGGTCGCCACTTAGCATTTTCTGGTCTGTGGTTAAATTTTAAGAGCCGTTGCTGAATGTGAACCACACCCAAACGTCAAGTTTGCCACGCCGATGGGCGTTCAAATCAAAATGCATATCGTGTACTTCGTAATTTTTTCCGTCAATTTAATCGTCCAAATGTACAATCGGAAAAATTTGAGCATCTGTAGGAGATGTGAAAACAGCAGTGCATGCTCGTACAGTTCGTACTGCAGAAAATATTGCTGCTGTTCGCGATAGTGTGGCTGAAGAACCGTCCACCTCAACTCGTCGTCGTGCCGAACAATGGCACCCCTCACGCTCGACGTTGATGAACAAGGTGCAATTGCATCTTGACAATTCCAAGCGGCGTCAATGGTCAGAATGGTGGCAAGAAAGGGGCAACAGTGGATGATCAATTTTCGAAGAAAATCATCTTCAGCGATGGGGCACATTTCCGCCTCAGTGGATTCGTCAATCTTTGGTCACGTTTGCGTTGATGGCGTTTGAAGGAGAAGGTTCAACCACGAACTGTACAGCGGCGTGCACCTAGTTAAGCGTCTTCGGATCCAACGCTTAAGATGGCTAGGTCATGAATAGCCGATGGACACCACAGCTTCGGCCCGAAGAGTTGTCTATACCGGACAGCGCAACAGAGGACGTCCTCGCACGAAATGGCGCACACAAGTGGAAAAGGACCTCAAGTAACTGGTGTGCGCAGCTGATCGTGCTGGCTGGAGCATGTTGGTTGAGGCCCAGGTCCACACCGGACTGTAGCGCCAATCGAAGAAGAAAGAAGGATTCATCAATAAGCAGAACTGCCGCATCTGGGCGAATGATAATCCAAGAGTGATTGTCGAGGAACCAATGCACCCACAACGAGTGACTGTTTTGTGCGGTTTATGGGCTGGCGGCATCATCGGGCTGTATTTTTTTCCAAAATGAGGCCGGTCAGGCAGTTACTTTGAATGGTGTTCGTTATCGTGAAATGATAACGACCTTTTTATGGACGGAATTGGAAGATGTGAATGTGGACGGTATGTGGTTTCAACAGGACGGTGCCACTTGCCACACAGCTGACGAAACAATGGCTCTTTTGCGCTACAAATTCAATGGCCGTGCTATCTCACCTGGTGGCGATGTCAATTGGCCGCCAAGATCATGCGATTTGACTGTTACACTGTTGAATTTGTTTCTTTGAGGTCGTTTGAAAGAAAAGGCGTGCGTCGATAGGCCAGCAACAATTCAAGCGCTAAAAGATTAGATAATTCGGCACATTAAGGGCATAGAACCTCAATTATGCTTCAGCGTTATCGAAAATTTGAACCATCGGATGGAGGTGTGCCACCGAAGTCGGTAATTGACCCATACAATCAATGACAATCATTTCCTAAATAATTTGTGTTTTATTCAAAATCAACATCGGCTCTTAAAATTTAGCCACCCTTTAGTTGTAGAGCATTCTTGAGTGTTGGACAACCTCGTTGTTTTCCCAGAGCTGTTGGGTTTGTTTTGTAGTCAAGTTCTGGTTGTTATGGATCTGCTGTTAAGGCCAAGGAGAAGGGAAGGTCCAATGAACGGCACTTGACCTTTCTTGGCTTGTATACCTACCTTCTCATCTCCTTCATGGATTTTCATGGGCGAGCACCCAGGGTAGCCTCAATCTGTTGTGATCTACCAGGGTATTCGGTATTTTGTGACATTCCCAGACAGCTTTATAGTTGGTAGGGTAACCAAGCTTAGGACTTTAAGAACAACCTGGCTGTATGAGAATATTTGGATCTTCGTGTGAGATCCTAGTGAGATCTAATCTGGTGTCTGACTGCGTTCATCAAATATGGTAGATTCATTGCAGAGAGGAGCGTGAAGGCTACATAGTGTCCTACCACTGCAGCTCCTACTAGGTAGGTGCACCAATACGCGGCGAGTCACCTGTCTCCGGCCACTTTCTACTAAACGTCCAATCAAAAATATATTAAGAAAATTTAACATTATTTTAGTGGTCAGATAAATTGGGTGGTGTGAATAAAAACTGAGTATGAGCATTTCCTCAGAATTTTGGAGGAAATGCTCCATCTGGCGTGAATAAAAATGTACTTCGTTAAGCTCACATATTTTCACAGTTGAGTATTACCTCAGTTTTGGTGTGAATAAAGATGGAATGTATTCAGATATCAATCGTTGAAGTTGAGTGTGCATAGGAGGTGACTCAAGAGACAAAAAAATAAAAAATATTGGAAATTACTGCGTCGGAGGAGGAATACTTTGACGGATTAAGCCTTATTCCTTAAACAAAAAAATCTGGAATGGGCGATGGCGTTTTCATCAGGTGTTTACAACTGTATCCGTGTTTGCTGGAAAAAAGCCAAACCGATTCAGGTACTCATCGCCATGTAAATAAGGCTTTAATATTGCAATATGAGTACAATCTAGAGCGCCAATTTCACTTCTCGCAATTCCTCGATCGAAGAAGGAAATTTCATCCACAGATCCGCCTTTGCACATATAGAAACACACTTGCCAAACTGTTTTTGATACAGTTGTGTAATGAACCCCAAAGTCCTCTCCAACTCCAACTTGGAAACCCGGTTCACCAATGTATCGAAGGAATATTTTCATCTTCTCCATGCTTGGTATTGCACCACCACGGTTTTCTCCAGGAATATCGGAGAGGACTGATTGGTTAACCATTCCATGTTGCGAAACTCGAATCTGTAATGTTTCTTGAAATTATCCCCAGTGTCCCCGAAACGCCGTGAATTATATTTTTTTATTTTTCGCGTTTCTATATTTAAAAACATGATTGAAAATGAATAATTCGCATGTGTTTGCGTTTGTTAATTGAATTTGAAGAATGTTGACGAATAAATTTGCCAGCTCTCCAGCAGAGTTTTTAAACGTCAAATTGAGGATAAGAACCTGCTTTGAGGAACATTTTTATTCACACCAAATTGAGCATTTCCTTTGACGAACATACTCGACTCAAGTGTTTTTACTCCGAGTGTTTTCTCAGTTTTTATTCACACCACCCATTGTGACTACAGTTCCAAAAAAACTAAAGTTGATTAAAGTTTGACAGATCTGCTCATCGAAGCGCTATACCAAAAAACTTCTCTTACTTACTTACTTAAGGTGGCGCTACAGTCCGGGGTGGACCCAGCCAACTGAATGAATAGGAGAAGAGGGAGGCATATTCCATTGCAGACACTTTACCGAGAGAACAAGTCTACCAACTCCTGAGCTGACAAATGGCTGGAGATCTGCTTGTTTATAACAAGCGTGCAGAATGAGCTCAGTATTCTTGAAAAAGAAAGAAAGGCAGAGTTGGCAAATATTGAACACATAGCGTGATATGGTAACCAGTTCCTCGAAGAAAAACCCTCGGAACAGTGGTGAAAGTGGTTGAAGTGTGCAGACGCGTGGTTTAGAACGTAGGCGCGAGGAAACAGGAGAATAATATCCCGTGTTCATGCTAATAGCACGGATTACATGCATCTAGAAGAAGACTCCATTGACACAAACCAAAGGAAACCCGTGGTCACAATATAACGAGTTGAAAGCCAACGACATTCGATCATCGAGTCAATAGAAGACCACCAGAACAAAGCCAGGCACACATGTACGTCCATCGCACGTCCTTCAGTACCAGGTGATGTCAATTGATCGTCCGAGACGAACCCTGAAAGCATTAACGGACCGTGCAGTCACGAAGTTATTGCTTCCTCTTATTACAACGTTACATCATTTTCGGTGAAGGTGGATCAATTGGGCAGCAGCGTAGAGCCAAGGAAAGCGAAAATTCTCAAGAACGTGAACGTGGACGTGAACATCGGCAAAGACAATTGTCTTGTGTGCAATTCACTCCTCTCCGGCTCTGCACGGAGGGGCCTTCCTCGCAGCTCACCGCTGCGTATGCATGGAGTCACGAAACGTTACAAGTTATGACCGAATTCACTTAGAGGATTTTATGCGGAACGTACGTGATGTTTTTTCCCCCACAGTTCTTCCTCTGTTGCCGCCAATGACACTCGCCCCCATCCCTCGCTCGGCGTTCCCTCAATTATACATACATGAGTACGCGGTGGGGCTGGCGGGAAACCCGGATGAATTTTCGGGTGAGCACTCGTATTATTTTCATCGCGGCGGGACATTAAAGGACGATCTCCTGAATTATGAGATAATAAAAAAGTTATTCTTACAAAATGACGACACGTGTAACTATGTTTTATCGGCGGCGGGTGGGTGTGTGTGTCGCGGTGGGGTGGTTGGGAAACAATTTTCACGTTAACCACTTGGAAAATAGTTTTGCGAATATTTGTGTGCGCCGGCGGAGGCGGAGGAGGGGGTGGGGAGGAAGTGCCATCTTGTGCATTGTGAAAAATTGCCACCGTGGGTGATGTGAAAAGTTGTTTTGTGGTCGTGTCGTTGGGTTCATCAGCTGAAAGTTCGCCGGGTTCATTGCTGTCAAAAGGAGCGACTGGAGTCAATGGGCGATTTGAAAAGTTGAAAAGTTTCCCAGTTCCGTGCCGAAGTTCTGCACAAACTCTGCTGCCAGAGGGGACTGGACGGGATGGCTTGTCTTGGGAGCGCAACACCGTCGAGGGACTACATCTCTTCGCGGGCTTCACCCCGGTTCCTCAACACGTCCCCTGGCGAAGAATCAATTTAAAATTTCCCTATATTCCCTAATCCGTCTCGTTTGAATTATTAAAGCTCCGCAGTAAAACACGCCGTGTCCATTAGAAGTCGCAGCCCGCGGCGAATGTGCGATCGTTAATTCCACAACATGTCAATGGGGCCTGAGTGCCGACTGCAATTGAATTTCGCCCGCCCCCCACAAAAATTACGACTACCTGCGCATGGGGTGCCATGGTTACGACGTTCGTTAAATTTGCATGCATCGCGAGCTGCTGAGGCTGTCAGTCCACCCACCGCCCGGCTAAAAGTGTGTCAAATGCGCCGCATAAACAGCGAGAGCCGTATATCGCGGGCTATTATTGAGAAAGTACACTCAAGTGGATAGGGATGCTAATGCCGCGCTGCGACATCTCTCCAAGGACAGCCGCTCGTCGATGAAGAAGTTGTTGATGCGCCAGGACCTCCATTAAATCAATACGACGAAAGTGAATGCCAGTCCGCCCGTCGGAATGCTCCAACAACTGACTGTTTGACAGCGCAGACAGGCCCCGACCTCCGGACAGGCTATCAGTGACTATCATAATCCACTTATCCGGCAATTTTCATAAATTTGCGAAATACCCTGAAAATCACTGTCTAATTAAATAATGCTTCCTTCTCGAGGCAGAAGACGGATTTTATGGCGTTCTGAATTTTCACTCTCCCCCTCTGTCTCTGTCGCTCTCCCTCTCGTGGAAAAAAAGGACGACATGGAGATTTGGGGGGCAGAATAATTTAAAGATCCATTCGAACACGGAATTCTAAATGAACAACAGTTGGTGTTGGCTCGTCGTTTCCTCGTCGGATGTGCTTTGAAAACCATTCGCTGGGAACGCAGCCAAAAAGGGTTGCACTAGGTGTCGACTGGGGTGGTAGTGGCGGCCGGGGGAGGGACTACGTAGACTTTCTCGGAGAAATTTCCACCGTTTCCTGGAATTTATTCGTGTTAATTATTGCTAATGCTGCCAGATAGGAGGCAGGCATTTTGGGTGTGGAGGGAGACGACAACGAGTTAAGTACCAATCTGGTCGGTGCTGGCGCCCCGGGCCGGATATCATTTGTCGATTCGGGTGTGAGCGCATAATGAAAAGTATGACTTTGAATGACTACCACTTGGATGATGTGATAATTGGGTGAGCGCTTTTAATTGGGCAGACGATTAAAGTGCTCAACTGCTAATTGGTCAAGTTTAAATTGGCCATCAAGGGGGCTTAAAAGAGAAATATTCCCGGGTTAGTATTCACATGTTTCTTGTGTTTTTTAAGCATTTTCTGGTTGCATTTTTATCAGCGTTTCAAATGGTTGACCCTTATTTAAGGGAATCTGCCGCCAGTAGGCCATCTCCTTTCACTTAGACAAACCATTCAAAACTAGTCTCAAACCAATACGCGGCATCTTCTTATTAAAGCCGCAGGCGTCAGCACTCGTCAGGGGGAACTAATGATGATAGTGCCACCTTCTGAAGCTCGCGCAAATTGATTCGATTGTGTAGCACTATGCTGAAACACATGCATTATCCCTAGCCGATGAAACCAACGCCCGACAATTTCAAGAAGATTCTCAGTTGTGTGATGGTTGGAATCTGATACAGGATAAAATAGTGCGGGGGTCAGCCTTGAACAAAGAAGGCACTTATACAGATCCCGTCGATTCCAGCATTTGCCGAATTTGGGAATACGAAAGCATGCCCGACGACTGGAATATCGGCTCCATATGCCCCATTCACAAAAAAGGGTGATCCTACCTCCTACAAGAACTATTAAGGTATATCCCTGCTCAATGTCGCCTACAAGATCCTATCCGGCGCACTCTGTGAACGTCTAAAGCCGTTTTGCACCGAACTAATCTGAACGTACCAGTGCGGCTTCCGGCCCGGCAAATCGACTATAGACCAAATCTTCACACTAAGGCAGACCCTGGAGAAGACCAGCGAGTTTCAAATCGATACTCACCATCTTTTCATCGATTTAAAGCCGCATACGACAGCATTCATCGCAAGGAGCTTTTCGAAGCGCTGGCCGAATTCGGGATCCCGGGAAAATTGATCCGGTTGTGTCGCACCACGCTAACACATACGCGATGCACCGTGCAGTTCGTTTCAAAAACATCTGAACCGTTCGAAACCACCGGATTTCAGCAAGGAAATGCGGTTTCGTGTCATTTCTTCTTATTGCCGCGGTGGGCGGCTGTAAACACGGACGGCACTATCTTCTACAAGTCAGTCCAACTGTTGGGATACGCTGATGACATCAACATTATCGCGCTGTCCCAACGTGCCATAGTGGAAGCTTTCACGGCAATTGAGGAACAGGCGAAACGAGCTGGTCTAATAGTCAACGAGGACAAAACAAAATATATGCTTCTTCTTCTTCTTCTTGTGGCGCTACAGTCCGGGGTGAACCTGGACCTCAGTCAACAATCATCTCCAACTGGTACGATTCTTAGCCAGCTGCCTCCAATTTCGCACTCCAAGTTGGTTGAGGTCCTTCTCCACTTGAGTGCGCCATCGGGTTCGTGGTCGTCCTCTAATGCCTTGTCTAACAGGTTCGGAGTTAGATGACTCTTCGGGCTGGAGCAGTGTTGGCCATGCGCTCAACATGGCCTAGCTATCTTAGGCGTTCAATCCGCAGACGCCTGACTAGACTCATGTTGCTGTACAGCCCGTACAATTCGTGGTTGAATCTTCTACTCGAGGAACCTTCAACGCAAACAGGACCAAAGATTGTACGCAGAACTTTTCTCTCGAAGAGACCAAGTGCGTCTTCATCCGCTCTTGAGATAGTCCAAGCTTCCGCGCCATACAGCAGGACAGGGATGATCAAGGTCTTATATAGTGTGAGCTTGGTCTTTCGAGAGAGGGCTCTACTACTCAGTTGCCTCTTGAGCCCGAAGAAACAGCGGTTGGCAAGAGTTATTCTGCGTTTAATCTCGGTACTGATGTTGTTCGTACTATCAACTTGGGAGCCAAGGTAGATGAAGTCCTTTACTACCTGGAAGTTGTAGCTGCCTATGGTGACGTTCTGACCGATTCGTCGATGTTGTGTGTCCTTTCTTGATGACAGCATATACTTTGTTTTGCCCTCATTCACCGCTAAACCCATTTTTGCCGCCTCCGTTTCAATACAGACAAAATATATGCTATGTGAGCAAAAAACGATCCGCCGCACACCACCTAGGCCAAGACGTTGCAAGCGACAGCTACAATTTCGAGGTAGTAAAGGAGTTTGTCTACCTCGGGGCAGACATAAACTCCACGAATGACATCGTAGTGGAGATCCTTGGCAACCGATGCTACTTCGGTCTGTCGGAGCAACTGGGCTCGAAACTCCTGACTCGAAGGACCAAAGTCATGCTCTACTAAACCCTTATCCTACCAGTCCTACTTTATGGAGCCGAAAGCTGGACATTAAGTAAGACTGCAGAGTTGACTTTTGGTGCCTACGTTGGATATATGGTCCCATCTGCGAGGAAGGCGAATGGAGGACGAGACACAACTGCGAACTCTACGGGCTGTGCAAGGATGTGCATGTAGTCCGGAAGGCAAAAATCCGTCGACAACACTGGCTCGGCCACATCGAGCGAATGGACAACAATGCTCCAGCAAAGAGGGTCTTCGATTCCGAGCCTCCTGGTTCGAGAAGGAGAGGAAGACCGAACTGCCGGTAGAGAGACCAAGTCATCGCGGATGTAAGACAGCTTGGCCTTGATGACTGGAAGCACCGTGCCCAGGACCGTCACCTATGGAAGTCAGCAATTGCTCAAGCTCAGACCCTTCATGGTTCGTCTGCCTGATAGGTAAGTAAGTTACAGACCGAGATGGACCTGAGCCTCACTTGTACAGCTCCTAGCCGGCCATCCAGCCGAAGAATCCCTGACTAAGTGATAAAGTACATTTGTGAAACTTGAAGATGACTACCCACCCTGTCCCGGTGTGGGTGCTTTACTGGAACGAAAACAAACAGGTAGTAAAGACTTAGATCAGAGGTGGAGGAGCAGATGGTAAACCGTGCCCAAGAGCGAACTGTTGCGGATTATAAAGGGTTTTTCCAATAAGTGCTGAACAACTTTTTTTTAAATAAAACGCAAGACCTTTGTTATCGCCTTGAAGTACAATCAAGACTTTTATGAATAGAACTCGACATCGTTCAAATGGCCACCGCGGGCACGTTTGCAGCGGTCGATTCTTTGGACACAATTTTCAACGACTTGGCCGAATTTCGCCTTCAATGTTAGCTCCGCCCACTTCCAACGTCGTCGGCTTGTTGGCATAAACCAATGACTTAACGTAGCCCCAACGAAAACAGTCAAGCGGCGTTAAATTGCACGAATCAGGCGGTCAATCGACTGACCCTTTTCGTGAGATTACACGCCCACCATACTTAGTCTCCAATAAATTCATTGCAACGTGGCTTGTAGCACCATCCTGCCCAAACCAAATGTCATCCAAGTCCACATCTTCCGATTCAGGCCTAATCGGAAATCATGGCGCGTTAAAGCTAACCTTTCACAGTAACGTGACGGTCGAAAAAATATGGCCCTGGCATGCAAACTGCACCAAACAATTAATTTTTGTGGATGAAGCACATGTGGATCTACACCCGACCAATGACTGCTTATTGACTAACCCATTGAGCCAAAAATAAGTCAGTGCCGAATGGGGACAAGAAACGCAGCTGCACACCTTTGACGACGCAAGTGTCATACCGCTTCGCCGCGTTAGCTTACCTTCGTAACTCCACCGCCACACTCATTGAAACCAGACTAATACGGGCGAAGACGAGAGTAGCCCCTCTAAAAGCGCTATCTATACCTCGACTAGAACTGCAAGCCGCTTCGCAAAGCGCATCGAGGCATCACACGGGATAACATTCAACAGACGCTACTTTTGGACGGAATCGAAGACAGCGCTGGGTTGGCTGCGAGCAGATCATCGTCGCTATCGGCAGTACGTGGCCTTAAGAGTCAGCGAAATATTGTACTCACAGAATGGAGATGGCTCCCGACAAGAACGTTGCCGATGATGCCACTAAGTGGCAAAAACCGCCCGATCTGAAACCGACCAGTAGATGACCTTTCTCTTGACACCCTTGGAGACATGGCCACAGGAGACGGTATTAGGACCGACAGTGGAAGAGCTGAGACCGCGCTTCGTTGGAGTATATCGGCAAGAGTGGCATTCCGTCTTTCACAGCAAAAACATCTCCAGCTGGACAAAAGTACGGCGTATGCTCTGAGATTTCTGCACAATCTTCGATCAAAAAAACAGGATAGGTGGAGTGGGTCCCCGGCCAGCAAAGAACTCAGGAAAGCAGAGGCAGCCTTAATAAAAGACGCGCAACATGAAGCCTTTTTTGATGAAATTGCCGACTTGGAGAAATTGAAGATGATTTTGCGATGAAATCCATCATCAAGGCGCATCTTCTCCAGAACAGAATCTGAGAAGGTACGTCGCTTCAATTTTTGAGTCAGCTTGATCTTGTGTGGGAATAAATGGGTGTAATGATGTGGTCTGAGTGTTGACCAGTTCTTGAGAACGCCATAGAATTGACTGATTTGGATCGTTTGCTAAGCACGCCTGAACGGCAACTATATTTCTACACTTCCACCAACTCGTCTCAATGACACGGTAACATCACACAACGAATATGTAGACTCACATTTTTGCACTAAACTTGTTGTTCCCTGTCTACTAGGGCGAGAATCACGACCGAGATTGGAGTTAACACTTTTAAGGTTCCAGTCACCGACTCCGAATTTCGGCAGACAATTTTTGTAATTTGCCAACGTTGCCCGTTTGTGTTCTTTATAAGGATGAAAATTGAGTTGAGTTTACTGAATAAATTGACAGTGAGAGTCTGATGATTAGTGAATGAGTGCGTTCAGAAACTAATTCCAAGGTTATCAAGTCTATATTCGAAAAGAAGTCCTCAGTACTAGCCATGAACGAACTCCCTTAGGCATTCTTGCGAGAGTATTTTCCTGCCTTTCTCGTGGACTGCAAACCAACGAGATTCTCTCCGATGATTTATATGTGAAAATGGTTTATTGATTGCAGAAGGTCTAAGCTATTCCTTAGCAAGATCACAGTGAAGGCAAGACGTTGAAATAAGTGAGCCACGGCCATACGACCGTCAGAGCATCCAATTGCCTGTCCACCTCGATTAGGTTAGGTAATACGTGGCATTTTATGGCGCACTTTGGTACAGTCCAAAGTAGACACGGCTTGATGACACAGTTGGTTGAGTGCCTGCTGGTAATAAGTGTGCTGACAAATTCGCTGTAGCCCAATAACCTAACCTAACCTACGCCAAATAGACCTATTGTACTGCCACCTGGGTCAATAACAAGGAGTTGGGGTTGTGTTTTGTAAGACAGCCAGTTTTGTCAGCGAACACCAGCTTTTGGTTTTACTGCTGCCTTGCTGAGTTTGATTAGATTATCGAAGAAGTATGAGCCTAATGTGGCTTTTCTGATCGAGCCGAGTGCAGGGTAGCTACGGAGACTACATTTTCCTCGTCTTCTCCATCTAGGCAGCTGCTGCAGAAATCGTTTGTGAATAGTCCTAGTCTTTTTGCGTGAACAATTAAAAGGCAGTGTCTGGTAACTATACCCTTCTTCTTCTTTGATTGGCAGATCTACAGTCCGGGGTGGATCTGGGCCTCAACTAACATGCCTCTCCAGCCAGCACGATCTTTCGCCAGCTGCCTCCAGTTGCGCACACCAAGTTGGTTGAGGTCCTTTTCAACTTGCGTGCGCCATCTAGTGCGAGGACGTCCTCTGTTGCGCTGTCCCAATGGCTCGGTGTCGAAGACTCTTCGGGCCGGAGCTGTGGTGTCCATCCGCTCTACATGACCTAGCCATTTTAAGCGTTGGATCCGAAGACGCTTAACTAGGTGCATGCCGCTGTACAGCCCGTACAGTTCGTGGTTGAACCTTCTCCTCCAAACGCCATCAACGCAAACAGGACCAAAGTTCGTAAGCAGAACTTTTCTCTCAAAACAACCAAGAGCTTCTTCATCGGCTTTCAATAGCGTCCATGTCTCTGCGCCAGAGAGCAGGACTGGGATGATCAGAGTTTTATACCAGCTCAATTTGGTGTTTCGAGAGAGGGCTCTATTACTCAATTGCCTCTTGAGCCCAAAGAAGCTGCGATTGGCAAGAGTAATTCTGCGCTTGATCTCGGTACTGGTGTTGTTGTCCCTATTTACTCCGGAGCCTAGGTAGTCGAAGTCCTTGACTACCTCAAAGTTTCTGCTGCCCAATATGACGCTCTGTCCGAGACGTCGATGTTGTGCGTCCTTTCGTGATGACAGCATGTACTTTGTCTTGCCCTGGTTTATCGCTAGACCCATTTTAGTCGCTTCCGCTTCAATGCCAGCAAATGCCTCATAGACGGCTCGCTGTGTTCGTCCAATCACGCCGTCCGTGTAGGCAAGCAGTTGAACGGACTTTTGGAAGATCGCCTCGGGTGTTTACATTTGAGTTTCGCACGATCTTCTCCAACACGATGTTAAAGAAGTCACATGACAGCGCATCGCCTTGTCTAAAACCTTTTTTGACATTGAAGGTCTCGGTGAGTTCGTTACCGACCTTGATGGAGCAGCGAGAGTTCTCCATCGTCATCGTGCACAGCCTGACGAGTGTAGCAGGAATGCCAAAACTAGACATGGCGTTGTATAGCGCTTCTCTATGCACACTGTCATATGCGGCCTTAAAGTCGACAAATAGGTGGTGGGTGTCGATCTGCATCTCTTGAGTCTTTTCCAGGATCTGCCGGAGTGTAAATATTTGGTCTATTGTGGACTTTCCTGGCCTGAAACCGCACTGATAAGGCCCTATCAGGTTGTTGACAAAGGGTTTCAGGCGTTCACACAGAACGGCAGAGAGTATCTTATAAGCGATGTTAAGGAAGCTGATCACTCTATAGTTGGCGCAGTCAAAGGGGTCTCCTTTCTTGTGGACCGGACAAACTATACCCACTGCAGTATTAATTTTTGGTCTGTTGATAGAGGCTGTCAGATCTTTTAGGTTCAATGTTCTCCATCTGGCATTAACCTTTCGTTTGTCGAAAAGGTTGGGCTGTAAACTGAAGGTGGTCAGAAGGAATATCATCGGCTAGCAGTTGTCTGGCGACCTTAGCTCCTCAAGTTTGCTTAACAGAAATGTCTATGCGAGTAACGCTAACTAAAGTTTCAAGTGCATGTGTAGGAGTGTTTGCCGGGGGTCTCAAACTTATCTTTGTACTTCCCTCAAGACGTTAAGATCTGATCCGATGTTGAGTATAGGCCACCGCATAGGAGAATTGGTCTAATAACCGCCGTGAGGAGCCAGTGTGTCATGAATTGTTGCAGACAACATTAATGCCCGGTGCTTTGGCTCATATAGAGGGCCGTAATGGCTTTCCTTGCCCTTACTACCTTGCTTACGCCAGTCTTTAGACTGGTGCTATTTTGGGGAGGGCGGGTCGACATTAGGAATTGTATGTTTGCCAGTGAATAGGACGATTTCGCTTTTCTGTGCAATTACGCTCAGACCCTTTTCAATCACACAGTTGTTGAGGGCGACCATGTTGTCTTTGGGATATTTTCCCAATAAGGCATTGACAACATCATCCGCATATGCAACTACTTTGCATCCCGCCTCTTCTAGTATTGGTAGTAGTTTATTCACTGCTAGGTTCTAAAGAAAGGGGACAGTACTCCTCCTTGTGGAGTACCTCTTCTAGTCGAGATTTTAGTGAAAGCGTGCTCTAAGTTAGTATTTATCACTCTACTTGTGAATAGTTGGTCCATTAATCACACCAGTCCCCCTTCTATGTTCAGCTCTGTCAGTGCCTGTGTGATTGCATTCAGGAAGATATTGTTGAAGGCACCTTCTATGTCCAGAAAGGGAGCCATGGTATATTCTTTATAAAGAAGTGGTTTCTCAATAACCTGTACAGGTGTATGGAGCGCTGGTGCTTCGGATCCTTCTTTGTTGCACGCATGTTGTGACAATGAAAGTTTACTTGGATCAATTGTGGTTCTTAGATGTATGTCACTGCGATTTTCTAGTGTTTTTAGGAGATAACTCAGATATCAGCTGATAAGCTGATGGGCCTAAGCTTTTTTCCCACCTTTCTACCTAACTTTCTATGATCCAACGGATGAAAGAGTTCTTGATCAGCGTATGATTCGAGATCGTGTGATCAACCAAGGCTGTTGGACAGCGATATGCCCACAGTCATGCCTGCACAGATCCCAGGTGGTTCAGCATTGTATAACTTAGCCCTGTCCTGAAGAGACATCGACTCAGCCACTAGTCAGGATAGTGACCGCTTTCCCAATTCTGACCATTTTTCTAAAAACTACGTGTGGCAGGTTTGAGCGATTGGCCACACTAACTACTCGCTGTCATTCAGAGGTGGGTGCAGCAGCTTTGATCAAAGTAAACAAGTATCCATTCAAAATAAAATAATAATTAATACTCCCCACTCCACATCGGCGACGTTTGTCTTGCAATTAAATCCCAATTTGCCATTATCCTTAGCATCAATGAGCGGCTGTTAATCCGAAAACATCCTCCAGCGATGGATGCGATTGTGCACAGAGCCTTTTCATTGGCGCTGCCCTCTTGTCTCCCCTCCGCCGCCCCATTAGACAGGCTTTTGTTTACCATTGTTTGAGGGTTTATTTCGTGCGCAGCGATCCGTGCTGGATTAAGAGGAAATCATTTAGTTGTTAAACTGCACTTAATACGAGCTCGAGTGCTTGAATCTATGAATAAATCTGCACTGAATCGTAGATCCCGATCCAAGAAAGAACGGGGCGCAGCAATTTCGTTTATGCTCAAGTTTCGAGTTCACTGATTTTATTATGCCAACCAATGCTGCTTCGGATGGTGGCGGCGGCGGCGGCGGCGATGGTGGCTGTAGTCCTGCCCGCCGAGAGCACTCGGAGGAGGTTTTTTTTCTTCCCTTCTGACTGGATTCAGGCGAACGTGTTGTACGAGTATAAATGACCTTATGCATTGTGCAGTGCAACGTTCGGGTGGATTTATGGAAATGGAATTTCATTCTTTGCCGGGAATATACAAAAATGGAAATTATTCACACCTGACGGGGGATGTAAATGTGGAGGCGTACTTTTTTCGCGATTTCTTCGTCTTGCCGGGGGTGTCCTTGATCCAGTCTGAGTGCCGGTGTGGATTTGGTGTCGACGTGCAGGAGGGACTTGAGTGTGTTCTGAAATTCATTCGGTTTCACTGGACTTTTTGTTGATTTGTGCTTTCGGCTTCGTTTGTCATTGAAAGTGAGACCACGCGAAACTAGGTGGTGACAGTGGGGGACCATGTGCAAGCCTCGGACAGCCATATTAAACCGCTCACTCCATGGACACCATCGTCTGATTCCGATTAAAGCAGACATCCCTAAAATTTCCCCCACAAACGACAGCTGTTCACAGGAGACGCTCCCGCGTGTGTCATCACCATCATCATCGTGAAATCACCAGCGAAAGTGAAGCCACGCAAAACACCGTCAACATGACCACCGTCGTCGTTCATCTTACATCCCCGTCCTCAGGCAGCTCCCTCCCATCATCGAGGAAAAATTTACAAAATTTATTCAAACCCAACCGGCAGTCTACCGCAAAACGTTACCAAAATTTAAGACACGAACCTTCGTGGAGTAATGACCTAAACGTGAGGGATTTCCGGCTGAAATTAGACTCAGTCCATGGCACACGGGAGAATTTACACATCCATTCCTTATCCGGCCTGCATTATGTCTTCCCTCTCCATTTCATCGTTTGAACAAGAACGGAAAAAAACCGACGAAAAGATGGCAAATAATATTCCCCAGCAACTCAGCGCCAGCGCGAGCAGACGAGGAGAGTGTATTTAATTTAAGGACACGACCAGGAGGGGGAAAGTTCGCTTCAAGATTTACTGTCAACGTTTGCTCGCAGTTAATTTGGAGGATTCGGGGTGGTTGACAGTTGTCGTCAACGCATTAACGTTGAGAAATGCTCTCAAGGACACGCCGGAATGTAAATGAAGAAAATTAGGGGAAAAAAGCACAAGCTGGGAGCAAGGATATTATAAATTCTTTAAGAAAAATAGCAGATCCTTCGAGGGTGCAGAGTTTAGATTAAAGTTCGTCCAGAAAATCGCAGACAGACGTGGTCAGTAAGGCAATGGAAAGCAGTGCATGTATGGAACTCCTAGGTGATGCTGCGGAATTTGCTCGTCCTTGTTGGTCATTTGAGTATTTAACGACAAAAACCATCAAGACTTGGACTCTCCATTTGGCGAATTTGATTTCATTTCATTCATTAATCTTAAGGTATACATGAAAGAGATGTGAACTTAGTTCGAGTTAGAGAGAAATTCGACTTATAGAGAACCAACTGTAGTCCCAATCGTTGTTTCTCTAGGCTCTGGAGGCAATTGGAGCAAGGATCCGCTCTCGAAGTGTCAGCAATGAAAGGCAGCAATTGCTCAGGCTCGGTCCTTTCATGGGTCTTCGGCCTGACAATTAGGTAGGTAACCCGCTCTGAAAGAATCGTGCTAAGTTTACAAGACGTTGACATCCGTCGAACTTCTGTACACACAGGCAAGAGCAATAGCAAAAGCCAGTGCATCCTTTCCTCTTCGAGTTTCTTCCTCGAACTGTACCCGCTGTACAACTAAATGACTCCACATGTTAATCATCCGTGACTCGATCAAGTATATCGCTTTGCCATTGGCAGCATGACCCCGGCCCAAAATACGTTCACTTCCAAGGTGTGGTACATTTGCCAACATAAGACATCCGCGTCTGTGATGTAATTAGAGACAGCAAGTCCGAAAAGGTATTTTTTGATTTCGCCTAACTTGGCGGGATGCCAGCAACGATCGCTGCAAGCACACCAGTCAAGTTGACACACAGCCCCATCGTAGTGGGTTCTGGAACACAACAACTGTTGTATGGTGAACCAATGTGTGCAGCGATTCCCTACTGGGTCTCCTCCTGGAGAGGAGATTTCAACGCTAAGCTGGGTAAGGAAGACATCTAAAGTCATCGGGAAAACACAGCCTACACAACATCACGTCCAGTAACGCACTAAGGCTGGTGGACGTTGTCATGTGACGCAAACTCTCTGTTGCTAGCACGCGGTTCCCACACCTCAACATTCACAAAGAGGACTGGCGGTCATCTGATCAATCAACCGTCAAGCAGACTGATCACATTGCGATCGACATCAGACACTCCTCCAGTGTCCTCGATGTCCGAACGTTCCGAGGTGCCAACATGGACTCGGATCATTACCTTGTTGTAGCCAAGGTCAGAACTCGGACAACGGAGTAGAGCAAGACCAAAACAGTTTGACGTCGGAAAGCTACAATCGCAATCGTCCGCAGGGAACCCTTCCGATCGAGTCTCCCTGAAGCACTCAGAGAGTCCAACCCCGCCAGGCGAAACAATCGACGAACAGTGGAACCGTTGTCAAAACGCCATTAGAGAAGCTGCTTCTGATGTGTTGGGTTTTAAAGCGCCACCCAGAAAAAACCCATGGTTTGACAACGAGTGTCGGCAAGCGCATTCAGCGAAGCTAGCAGCATATAAGGCGACGCTGGATAGAAAGACGAGAGCGGTTCGTGAGCTGTACGAACTTAAAAGAAGGGAAGAGCACCGGTTTCTCAAAAAGAAAAAGAAGGAGCTCGCGATTGAGGTAATGGAGAGGTGGTACGGGTAAAGCAACTATCCAAAGGGTACAAACATCGGACAAAAGTCCGTCGGAGCGAAGAGGGAAAACTCGTAGTAGAGTCGCAGTCGATGCTGAGAATCTGGAAGGATCACTTCTGCAGACTGTTAAACGGCGAAGAGGACACCAATACCGCTGTCAGGCAGAATGTTCCACTCCACGCAATGGACGACGACAGAAGAGAATTCCGTCCCCCCGATCTAGACGAAGTCAAGATAACGATATCGAGACTAAGGTCGAACAAAGCTGCTGGAGATGATCTGGTTGGGCTGAGGAAAGCTTGCCCGATGAGTAAAATATCAGCGTTGTTTGTCCGGAACACAAGAAAGGAGACCCCCTTGACTGTGCCAACTATCGAGGGATAAGTCTTCTTAACATCGCCTACAAGATCTTCTCTGCGGTTTTGTGTGAGCGCGGAGGTGGTGCAGGATGACGATGGAGAACTCTCCTTGATCCATGAAGGTCGGTAACGAACTCACCGAGACTTTCAATTTATGGAAGGTTTTAGGCAAAGCGACACGCTGTCATGTGACTTCTTTAACATCGTACGGGAGAAGGTTGTGCGAAACTCAAACGCCAACGTCAGGTGCACGATCTTCCTAGAGTGCGTGCAACTGCCAGCTTACTTCGTGACTGGACGGAGAGAGTGAGCCGTCCATGAAGCGTTCGCTGGGTAAGAAGCCGAGGCTGCCAAAATGGGTCCGTGGTATTAGAAGCCAACACTAAACAGATGCTGTCATCGAGAAATGGAAGACAACATCGATGTCTCGGACAGAGCGTCACATTGCCGCCCATTGTGCCTTTTAGGTCTATTTCGGCTTCGCGGTTAATAGGGACAACAACATCAGTCCTGGGAACAAGCTCAGAACCACTCTTGCCACTGGCTGTTCCTTTAGGCTCAAGAAGCAATTGAGTGGCTGAGTCCTCTCTCACACGACCAAGGTGCCTTTGTATAAAACCTTGATCATCCGCAGAGGCATGGATGCTTTGAAAAGCGAATGAGAAAGCTCTGCGTGCGATTTTTGGTCCGCTGATGGCGTCTGGAGGAGAAGATTCAACCACGAACTGAAAGGGCTGTACAGCGGCATTCACCTAGTAAAGCGTCTTCAGGTCCAGCGCTTAAGATGGCTAGGTCATGAAGAGCGGATGGACATCGCAACACCGACCCGAATCTGAGCCATTGGGACAACGCAACAGAGGCTGCCCACGAGAACGACCTCAACTAACTGGGCGTACGGTTAAAGACCGTGCTGTAGAGGCATGTTGGTTGAGGTCCAACCCGGTCTGTAGCACCGCTACAAGAAGAGGACGAAGGCAGAAATCGTGCTGCTGGAGGAATTTTTCTCAATTCTCGGTTACTTCGAAGTGTGGTGCCACACAAAGGCTCTGCTTCATAGCGTCGAGAAAAAAAAGCAAAAAGTATCGTTAAGAGCCTTCAAACATCAGTGGCCTGGGATATGAATCTGTTTTGGAGCGACTTTAGAATATTTATTGAGGAAAGGAGCGGTCTTGCCTTGAAGTCGATGTGGATGTGTACATCAGGCAGAACAAAGTGAGATGGGACAGCTCTGAAGGCAAACGATGTCAAACTGAAAGTGCAGCACATTCCCCTCCTTTTAAAAGCACTCGCCTTGAATTTAATTCCCATCACAAGGGTTGACGGCACAAAGCCATATGATCTGCCATAGAAACTGCAACTGCATCAAGTCGATAATTTGAACTCTCATCGGAAGGTCAAAGCAACCCGATCTGAGTGACTCACAGAAACCGTCCGCTTTGTTCAAAATATCGTGCAGCAAGCTTCGGGGGAGGAAGTGGCACAGTGCATCGCACCCCTTGCAGATTCCGTCACAAATCCCATGCCCACCCCCACGCCGACATCTCGATATGCAATTCAAAATCTAAACTCCCCTCCTCCCGGCACCGCCGACTGCAGCCATGTCAGCCTCCCCCCCGAGAGACAGACACTCCGATGCTTCGATGTGGCAACTGGTGCGAGAATGTGACGTTTCTTCTTTTTCGTGTGCGTGTGTGTGCTGCCGGCAGAAGTGCCAAAATCAAACATTTTGCAGGCACCAAACAAATCTAAATCCAATTTGTGACACTTGTCAAACCAGTTGAAAATTTCGGATACGTGATTCGACTGCAGGAGCACACCACTTTTGGGGCGAGTGTACGGCGGCAGTGCTTTGCTTTGTTTTCTTTTCGTTTTTTCTGCTTCCTTTTCTGCACCCTCCTCCCCCGTCGACATCCATGGCTGATTGACGCACAGGACGAGATACAAAAACGGGAATTCAGTTCAACTAGCGGAATGTCCTTCTGCATTGATTTATTGAATTCGAGCAGAGAGCGCCTGCTGCTCCTGCAGTCCGAGAGTGTGTCTGTCTGTGCGGAGTGTACAAAGCTGTTAACATGAAAATTTGAGACTGCCAGAGAGAGAGATGATTTAAGACACCGAATGCACAGCATATTGAATTGTAAACAAATAGACTCGTCGAGGGTGTATTTCATTTCAGTGAATGTTCGTGGCTCGATGTTGCGCAAGTTGTGACGTGGGTGAGTTCTATGCAAATTAACAATCTGACTTCTGTGGCATATGGCTGCGTTCGTCTTCTAGGGGTGGGGACGGGACCAGTCGTTCTTTTGGGCGATCCTTGAGCTTGAGGTGGTTTATTTCAAGGCCAGCAGGGCGGTGGCTTTGCTTTAAGTGCTCTGACAGTGAGTTGACACGAATTGAAGTAATTCCCACTTTCCCACTAGCTGTCTACCAAATTTGGATGTTTGTGGCCGTCTAGGTCATGAAAGGGTGTTCGGCTTCCAATGAAACTTCGTCAATAGATTTCTAATGGCACGGCATATGAGGTTTGTACTAATATTTCAAGGCTTTTCGTTGGCTTCGACTGTGTAAAGAGGAAGATTCGTGCCCAAAATGTCATGTACGGAAAGGAAACCCGAAGTAGTGGTTGGGTGGCGCCGAAAATACGTGAGAGGTCTCTCAGATCGGAAAGTCGTGGGTTCAAATCCGTGTTTGAAGTTACAGACAAATAGAGGAGCATGAGAGAAGCACAACGACAGAAAAACAAACTTAGGGGAAGCTTCAGTTCTACGGGCCACGCTGTAAGTGTCTGGAACTTCTTTAAATTGTGTTTTTTTTTTTTTTTTGTGCAATGCCTACTCGTTGTTGGAGATTTTCGTCTGCTGTCAATGGAAGAGAACATCTTGCAGGTGAAGCAGAAGAAACCGACTCAAGGCAAGGTGGTGTCACGGGCTATATTGGCGGATGAACGAGTTGTTAATTGGTGAACAACAGACCCAGGTACCAATTACCAAAATTAGACTCACCAAATCGAAGTACAACCATCCCACGAGTTCATACGTTTCTTTTGGTTCGTAGCTTACTTTTAGCCGGATCGCTGGTGATAGTTTTGCACAACCTTGAGTTAAATGCCCTAGGTGCGTTACGATCGGGAAACGTTGGATCGCGCAAAGGGGTACTATGTAGATGTGAGAATAGCATTGTAACTTAAGTAAGCTACTCCAGTTTGTGGCCTCTTTAGTAAACCAGATTGTAAGGGACTGATGGTGGGACTGAAGGAGGGCATGGGCCTGTGCATCCAGGGCAAAGTTGTTGATTGCTCTCAACTTGGCGAGATGCCAGCAACGATCCCTGTAAATGCACACGTCAAGTTGACATACAGCCCCCTTGCGGCGCCCTCTATACAGCCTATATTGCAACCGCTTAGAGGTGAACCAATATATGCAGCGACGCGTTGTCCGGGGGTTTATGCCAGGACCCGGTCCTCCCGATTCGGGGGTTTCGCGTTTTGCTAATTTCCCCACCGTGTAAAACACACACTAGTTCAGAGACAGCAACAAGCCTCGAATACGGCTGACCGCCATTCAGGAGGTGCGATGGGATGGGCCGGGCAAAGAGAGGATGAACAACTGCAATCCGCATCATGGCAACATTCGGCAACATCAGCCTAATTGGCGCCCCCGCCCCAGCGGAGGATAAAGAGGTAGGATAGGAAGGACGACTTCTAGAAAGAACATACGATCAATGCGATCGACGTCAGACACTCCTCCAGTGTCCTCGATGTCCGAACGTTCCGAGGTGCCAACATCGACTCGGATCATTACCTTGTTGTAGCCAAGGTCAGAACTCGGACAACAAGACCAAAACAGTTTGACGTCGGATAGCTACAATCGCAATCGACCGCTGGGAACTCCTCCGATCGAGTCTCCCTGAAGCTCTCAGAGAGTCCAACCCTGCCAGGCGAAACAATCGACGTACAGTGGAACCGTTGTCAAAACGCCATCAGAGAAGGTGCCTCTGATGTGTTGGGTCTTAAAGCGCCACCTAGAAAAAACCCATGGTTTGACAACGAGTGTTGGCAGGCGCATTCAGCGAAGCTAGCAGCATATAAGGCGACGCTGGATAGAAAGACGAGAGCGGTTCGTGAGCTGTACGAACTTAAAAGAAGGGAAGAGCACCGGCTTCTCAAAAAGAAAAAGAAGGAGCATGAGAAGCGCGCCATAGAGGAAATAGAGAGGTGGTACGGCAGAAATAATGTCCGAAAGTTTTACCAGCGGGTGAAACAACTATCCAAAGGGTACAAACATCGGACAGAAGCCTGTCGGAACGGAGAGGGACAACTCGTAGTAGAGTCGCAGTCGATACTGAGAAACTGGAAGGATCACTTTTGCAGACTATTAAACGGCGAAGAGGACACCAATACCGCTGTCAGGCAGAATGTTCCACTCCACGCAATGGACGACGATAGAAGAGAATTCCGTCCCCCCGATCTAGACGAAGTCAAGGTAGCGATGTCGAGACTGAAGTCGTCTCCTTAACATCGCATATAAAATCTTCTGTGCCGTGCTGTGTGAGCGCCTGAAACCATTCGTCAAGAACCTGATAGGTCCCTATCAGTGCGGTTTCAGGCCTGGGAAGTCCACCATCGATCAAATTTTCACATTACGGCAGATCCTCGAAAAAACCCAAGAGATGCAGATCCACACCCACCACCTATTTGTCCATTTCAAGGCCGCATATGACAACGTGCATAGAGACGAGCTATACAGCGCCAAGTCTAGTTTTGACATCCCTGCCAAACTCGTCAGATTGTGCAGGATGACGATGGAGAAATCTCGCTGCTCCATCAAGGTCGGTAACGAACTCACCGAGACCTTCAATGTCAAAAAAGGCTTTAGGCAAGGCGACGCGCTGTCATGTGATTTCTTCAACTGCTAGCATACGCGGACGACATTGACCTGATTGGCCGAACTCAGCGAGCAGTCAATGAAGCGTTTGCTTGTATTGAAACGGAGGCGGCAAAAAATGGGTTTAGCGGTGAATGAGGGCAAAACGAAGCATGTGCTGTCATCAAGAAAGGACACACAACATCGACGACTCGGCCAGAACGTCACCATAGGCAGCTACAACTTCGAGGTAGTAAAGGACTTCGTCTACCTTGGCTCCCAAGTAAATAGTGCAAGCAACATCAGTATCGAGATTAAACGCAGGATAACTCTTGCCAATCGCTGTTTCTTCGGGCTCACGAGGCAACTGAGTAGTAGAGCCCTCTCTCGAAAGACCAAGCTCACGTTGCATAAGACCTTGATCATCCCTGTCCTGCTCTCTGGCGCGGAAGCTTGGACTATCGGAGCGGATGAAGAGGCACTTAGTCTCTTCGAGAGAAAAGTTCTGCGTTCAATCTTTGGTCCTGTTTGCGTTGAAGGTTCTTGGAGAAGAAGATTCAACCACGAATTGCACGGGCTGTACATCGACATGAGTCCAATCAGGCGTCTACGGATTCAACGCCTAAGATGGCTAGGCCATGTTGAGCGCATGGACAACACTGCTAGAGCCCGAAGAGTCTTCGACTCCGAACCAGTGGGACAACGCAATAGAGGACGACCACGAACCCGATGGCGCACTCAAGTGGAGAAGGACCTCAACCAACTTGGAGTGCGAAATTGGAGGCAGCTGGCTAAGGATTGCGCCAGCTGGAGAGGCATGTTGACTGAGGCCCAGGTTCACCCCGGACTGTAGCGCCACAAGAAGAAGAAGAAGATGGTGGGAATTAAAACAATTTGGCAATTTGGCTTTATATAGATTTATTTGTTTGCTCTAACAAGCGAAGTCACTCCTTGTAACCATGTAACGCCCAAAAACTAACAACTGGCATACGGCCAATCGCCGCATTTGGTCAGGTTCCGGTTAGCGTCGCATGGTCAGTGGTTAAGACAGCACCAGGTTTCGTAAGCATCGACATGAGGCTAATAGACGAGTACCTAGAATCATGTCCTTGGTAACCAACATATGCAGGGCTGAGAATGCTTATAAAAATATAAATATCAGTTGTTCGATGGGTCACAGGGTAGATGTAAATCAATCGCACTATTCAATTGGCAAGATCAAATATATTTTATTTTGTAGTTTCTAAACACGTACGTGCATCGACCACAACCTTGACGGCGAAGGTTCAATCTCTGGTCTGTGCGACAGAAATAATTTCCACAGCCCAACCTCTTTCGAGTTACTGACAATGCTCAAAGAGTATTTCCTGTCTAGAAAAAGCTTCTCGAATTTGTCCGTTCGGAGTCGGCATAAAACTGTAGGTCCCTTCCACTCGTGAGAGAACAATAGCACGCACAACACGAGTGGTTGGTGAGAAGCTAAGCTCTGGCCCACTACGGGCTACGGCTATATGCCACCTTCTTCTTCTTTGATTGGCGCTACAGTCCGAGGTGGATCTGGGCCTCAACCAACATGCCTCTCCAGCCAGCACGATCTTTCGCCAGCTGCCTCCAGTCGCACACACCAAGTTGGTCGAGGTCCTTTTCAACTTGTGTGCGCCATCTAGTGCGAGGACGTCCTCTGTTGCGCTGTCCCAATGGCTCGGTGTCGAAGACTCTTCGGGCCGGAGCTGTGGTGTCCATCCGCTCTACATGACCTAGCCACAGTATGCGTTAGATCCGTGGACGCCTCACTAGGCTCATGTCGCTGTACAGCCCGTACAGCTCGTGGTTGAATCTCCAGAACCCGTCAACACAAACAGGACCAAAGATCGTACGCAGAACTCTCCTCTCAAAGACACCAAGGACTTCTTCATCGTCTTTCGATAGCGTCCATGTCTCTGCGCCAGGGAGCAGGACTGGGATGATCAGAGTTTTATATAAGGTCAATTTTGCGTTTCGAGAGATGGCTTTGTTACTCAATTGCCTCTTGAGCCCAAAGTAGCAGCGATTGGCAAGAGTAATTCTGCGCTTGATCTCGGTACTGGTGTTGTTGTCCCTATATCCAGAGCCGAGGTAGACGAAGTCCTTGACTACCTCAAAGTTTCTGCTGCCCAATATGACGCTCTGTCCGAGACGTCGATGTTGCGCGTCCTTTCGTGATGACAGCATGTACTTTGTCTTGCCCTGGTTTATCGCTAGACCCATTTTAGTCGCTTCCGCTTCAATGCCTGCAAATGCCTCATTGACGGCTCGCTGTGTTCGTCCAATCACGTCGTCCGCGTAAGCAAGCAGTTAAACGGACTTTTGGAAGATCGTGCCTCGGGTGTTTACGTTTGAGTTTCGCACGATCTTCTCAAGTATGATGTTGAAGAAGTCTGCTTTATCTTGGTGGACTGTACAAGTTTTCCACGAATTCCAGACACACCGCTCGACGCTCGCAACCACTGTCCATCCTAGCTTTGCTCCGCGATCGTTGTTGTGCACAATCGTAGCGGACTCTCGTCTTGCTCCGTCTGTTTTGATGAATTTGATGTCGGCAATCTTGGGCTGGTGATATGTTTCTGTTGTCTGGTTAACAGCCCACTTGCACTGAACACCAGTTGACCCCTCAAATCGCTTTAGACATAGACTAGCCATAGGGGGCTTGTTAAAAGTTAACTTAGTCTTTCGTGGAAGGCAGGCAATCCCCTTAAGAAAACAAAATTTAGGGTTGCCTAGTGTTAGCCTATGTTGAAGTGCAGAAGGACAGCGGCCACACTAGGTTAGTAAAAGCGTATTATGCTTTCACGCGAACGTGCCTTTCTATTCCGCAAGAAGTGAAGAAGGTGACCGACTCTTTTGTAGCTTAGTTCGGTGTGGCTATTGAAGAAATAGGCTTCCAGAAGTCTGTATCTGCGGGATGAGAGATCGGTTCAATTGCATAACAGGTGTGTAATGGTTTCTTCTTCATTCGCGTCCCTGTAGCTTCTGTCCAATTCGTTATCAGGGAAGCCTATACTAGAGGCGTGCGCACCAATAGCGCGGTGCCTTGTTTTAACGTCGCTGACGGTTCTAAGGTCTGCTCATGTTAATCATGTTGAGTGATCTTTTGGGATCCAGCTTAGAACAGAGTTGTTTAGTTATGAGGCATCCTGTGGCAGGTGCCCATCTACGATTTCCATGTGCAAGCATTTCTAGCTTCAGTAGATGTCTAGCAGTGGCGATTGACATGGACGGCAGATCGCCAATCGGAAAGAATACAGAGACTATGCCCGTCCCAGGGCGCTTGTCGGCTCCACAATTTTCTGGATCAACAGTGTTCAAGCACAGACATGCATTAGATGCACATTGACAGACTAGCAACAAATATGAGGGTTGAGGCTTGCGTTATATATGACTGCACCTTTGATCCCTGCAAACCTATCAGATTAAGATGTCTGTGCTTGTTTTAGGACAGAGCTTCCTCAATCACTATAGTTTCTGTCTGATGCTATTATTTAGATAGATACCATTGAATCGCTGTCATGAGGGCATGAATTAACATGCATCTAGAAGCAAAATTGCAAGCACACTTAGATCATTGTTGCTCAATCGTGGTACCCTGTGCCGTTAATTTAATCCCAACGAAAAATGTTGACTGGACCAGAAAACCAGATAAAAGCATATTGACCCTTGCTTTCACTGGGATTCGAACCTGAGACCCTATAATCAAGGGCAGTCACTCAACCCACTGCACCATCCAGCCATTTGTGCAGCATCTACAATGAGCTCTTTCGATCGTCGGTCAACTCGAAACAAATATGTTTTGGCAGCATGTAACTTGTGACGGGATTCATTGTAACTTCTACTTAAAAATGTCCTTGTGTGCTATGAAATCGAGGACACGATCGAGAATACCCGATTGAACCAAATCGCTGCGCTGCGAATGCTCCATCAAGTCTACTTGAGTGTTTGAAGTTACGTGCTGGCACCCACGGACGGAGTTCGTTCCACATATTCAGCGAATTGGATCGCCGTGAAACCGCTGTCTGTCTGTCGAATAAGGGCCCATTCGTGTAAGGTCGCTACGAACTGGGAACTTCGATATTTGTCAAAGAAAAACATCGATAATTCAGTTATATTTTTTTTTTTGGAAAACGAGAAATAAAACTTTTTGGTTGCAAAAAGGTTACTTCCGAAAGTTTGCGCCGCTTACATGAACGGGCCTTAAGTCTTTCCACTGAAGATGGATGGGTATGGTCAGTGCTGCGAAAGGGGCTATCCTTAGCCCTCTACCGATACGTAGAGGTACCAACCAAGCTTGCATTTGATGTTCTTGTTGGGTGAAGCTAACCAAATCTCAACTTCATACAGCAGAGGAGAGGAGGAGAGGAGAGCAGTTGAGGCCTTTTCGACGACTTTACTAGACAGCATAAAGCCGATGAACCCCAGCTCCCTTCCTCAGCCTCAAAGTCCTACAAGACCCCCACATCTAAATCAATTACCAGCCACACAGCCACAATTTTGTAAAATTCAATAAATCACATTGTTTTGCGAAAATAAATTCCTAAGCGTGACCAAAAACAGAAAACAAACAACAGAGAGAGAGAGAAAGCCCCGCATGCTTGCCAACTCGTCAATTGATTCCAAAGCCCACCGCCAACGCGCTCCGTCATCAGCCACCCGTCTTGGCTTCGGTCTTTCAATTTCTTCTTGGAATCGTATCAATTTGCGGGGAATTGTAAATAATTTGATTGCCATCTTGGCACATATGGACTTCCTATACTGAACCCGACACTCGCTTGTGCTCCCACAGCCCACAGCCAAGTGATACTTCCTCAGCCCTCCGGCCGGGGACACAATCAATATCCACCACTCCAGCGCGGTGCCATGGCGAAGTGGAAGGCACCAAATAGCGCGCACCATAATCTGAATAACTCAGAAGTGCTTGTTGTTCGGCAGAAACCGAGACGGGGCAACTCATGAAATATGTACTACTCCTCGTCATCCTCCCTCCCGAATACGGATGCGGAATACGTTATTTATGGAAATTAATTTCTGGGATTCTTTGAGAATGGATTTTTGAAGCAACACGGGATTTGGCGGTAATTTGAAAAGAACTGATTGTTGCGTTGATTCGATATTACGCGATGAAACATTAGGAACGCTCCGTGAAATGGGCACGACTTTATTGACGTGGACTTCTTTTGAAATTGTGAGTGCTTCCTAAACTGACACGTGTAGACATGAGGCACAGAGTGTGGGTTTCCTTTTCGCTTTGAGCGAATCACAGCGCCGCAAGAAAACGGTGCAATGTGCGTGACAAGCGTTCGTAAATGCCGCGCCGTTCAAGGACGTGAACTTGAAGAGGGGAAGGGCAGTTCATTGGTGGAGAACGACTGCTCTGCTGAATGGCGTCTACGAGTATAATTAATGATTGTAGACGTCTTAAAAAGGGAGAAAAAGCAGCTATTGACGATCTTTATCGAAATTGTCGTCATTTTGAGAACTTTGGAATGGGATACCTCAGGAGTCTATTCTCAGTCCATTATTGGTACTTGGAGTGAAAGGAGGCGAGTGTGCTAGGAATATTGGTAGAGACGTGAGGAGTGCCTTGTGTGTTCGATATCACTGATACACCTGCCCTACGCCCAAACAGCAACGTCAGCGTCTTACTTACTTATATAACACTAGCTTTACCAACTACCAAAACCAATTAAAATGACTGGTGTATAGTCATATTGTGACTTTCAGTCCTCCAGTCATTTTTAGTACCTGACGATCGCTGCAAAAATAAGTTCCATCACATGCACTTTCCTGGCCAAAAGTCTGGCCACAGTCTTTAGGAAAGGCACCCAGGCTCTTCGAAATTGTGAGGGTAACCTAGTAACTGACCCACATGGAATGGTGGTTGTGTTTAAGCAACACTTCCAACAGCTGCTTAGCGGGCCTGACCAGAAGAGAGTGATATGGAACTAGGTAATCCCAACTCCAGTCGATGAAGTAGTCCTCCCACCTAGCTTGGAGGAACTCGGGTGAGCTATTAAAAGGCTGAAGAACAACAAAGCTGCAGGCTCAGATGGCTTACCATCGGATCTTTTCAAAGCTGGGGGCAATGTAATGGTAGGCATCATGCACCAGATCATTTGCAGAATTTGGGAATATGAAAGCATGCCCGACGACTGGAATATCAACTCCATATGCCCCATCCACAAAAAATTCGATCCAACCTCTTGAAACAACTACAGAGGCGTATACCTGGTCAACGTCGCCTACAAGATCCTATCCAGCGCACTCTGTGAACGTCTAAAGCCGTTTTGCACCGCACTAATCGGCACGTACCAGTGCGGCTTCCGCCCTGGCAAATCGACTATAGACCAAATCTTCACACTAAGGCAGATCCTGGAGAAGATCAACGAGTTTCAAATCGATACCCAAAACCTGTTCATCGATTTGAAAGCCGCATACGACAGCATTCATCGCAAGGAGCTATTCGAAGCGATGGCCGAATTCGGGATCCCGGGAAAATTGATCCGGTTGCCTGCAGAAACGCGATGCACCGTGCAGTTTGGTTCAAGAACCTCTGAACCGTTCGAAACCTGCGCCGGATTTCGGCAAGGAGATGCGCTGTCGTGTGATTTCTTCAATTTGGCACTGATAGTGCGGCGGGCGGCTGTAAACACGTAAGGCACCATCTTCTACAAGTCAGTCCAGCTGTTGGGGTACACTGATGACATCGAGATTATTGCGCCGTCCCAACGCGCCGTAGAGAATGCTTTTACGGCAATTGAGGCACAAACGAAACGAGCTGGTCTAAAGGTCAAGGAGGACCGGACTAAATATATGCTGTCGAGCAAAAAACGATCCGCGCACACCACCTAGGCCAAGACGTTACAAGCGACAGCTACAATTTCGAGATAGTAAAGGAGTTTGTCTACCTCGGAGCATACGTAAACTCCACGAATGACATCGTAGTGGAGATCCTTGGCAACCGATGCTACTTCGGTTTGTCAAAACAACTGGGCGCGAATCTCCTGACTCGAAGGACCAAAGTCATGCTCTACAAAACCCTTATTCTGCCAGTCCTGGTTTATGAAGCCGAAAGCTGGACATTAAGTAAGACTGCAGAGCTGATTCTTTGTGCCTTCTAAAAGAAAAATTCTACGTCGGATAAATGGTTCCGTCTGCGAGGAAGGCGAATGGAGGAGAAGACACAACCGCGAACTCTACGAGCTGTACAAGGATGTGAGGGTAGTCCGGAAGGCAAAAAATCCGTCGACTACACTGGCTCGGCCACATCGAGCGAGTGGACAACAACGTCCAGCAAAGAGGATCTTCGAATGCAAGCCTCCTGGTTCGACAAGGAGAGGAAGACCGAACCTCCGGTACAGAGACCAAGTCATCGCGGATGTAAGACAGCTTTACCTTGATGACTGGAAGCAGCGTGCCCAGGACCGTCGCCGATGGATGGCAGCAATTGCTCAGGCTCAGACCCTTCATGGTTCGTCTTTCTGATAAATAAGTAAGGACGTAAAGTACATACACTTTCTTCGTATGTACGCTTCTTAATAATAATAATATGGGTGGCTCTACAGCCCGTAGGGGGACAGGGCCTAGATTTTCAGCAACCACTCGTATTGTGCGTGCTATTGTTCTCTCACGAGTGGAAGGGACCTACAGTTTAAAGCCGAATCCGAACGGCTTTGCTTGAGAAGCTTTTTCTAGACAGGAAATACTCTTTCAGCATTGTCAGTGGCCCGTGGCGGTGTGGGTATGTGCGTCGACCCCAACTTCGACGTCGTAGGTTCGATTCCTGCTCCGTGCGACAAAAATAATGTTCACGGCCCCACCTCTTTCGAGTACGCTTCTTACTCAAGAATATATTTTTGAATATGTTTCTAACCTATGTCACTGTGCGATTAAATATAAATGTCTACGCTTGGTATTCCGTCGCGCCATTCGTCGGCTTCAAATGTAAGCAAATAATAAAGATGGTGGTTGTGAAAGATATGAAATGGTTGCAGTCGAGATATAACTGACCTGGCGATCTGTGGGGAATAGTAAAATGCGCACACCATGCTGCCGTGTTTGGGTTTATGAAGTGACCATGTCACTTGGAGATCGCTTGGACTATGCCAATATTTCGTGTGTTGAACGAAGTGTATCGGACGTCTGTGGGCTTTAGAAATTTTGAGGAACTCTCATAACACATCCCCTTTCACTCCTATGCCCAGTGTGATTACCCAGTGGAAATTCTTTTACAAATGCCCAGCTTGCCATTCCGTTCTTTCGGTTACTGGGTTGAGACCCCAGCCGTTTGGTGATGGGACCATGGAGTGTTGTACGAGTTCCCTTGGAAAGAGGTCTAAGACGTTGTTGTGACCAGAGGGATAAGATTTCCAGCACCCAGACCCTCTGGGACTGAAGGCATAGTGCGCTGGAGTGTTTTTAATGGGCAAGGCGAGCTGTAGAAGATGTTGCACGTCTGTTGGTGTCAACCGCAAAGCGCTCGTGGCGCCAATTTGATGTCCGTTGCTATATTGCACTTTTTGTTCCAAAGACAGGCCACCGTACTAGTGATCCACATATCAGACACGGCCGAATCACCGCCGTGTGCTTTGGATGCGGGAGGTCGTGGTTCGATAGCGCACAGATCAACATAGGAGCGTGACAACCCTCAGAACTCCTTCCGATGGCGATGAGAGTCTTACGTAAAATTGTAGGTCTCCACCACTAGAACCACAGCACGCACAGTACATGAGGTGGATTAAGAAGCAGGACCCACCGCAGTCCCGCCCAAAGAAGACGAAGAAGGCACCCGCCCATTAAAGTGACTGCCTTACACCCACACACTCAGATTATACAAATTTCTGCAAATATGATTAGAAATCCCTTGAAATTCAAGCCATGCCCTGAATATTCAACGTTCGGCGGAAATGCTAAGTTCACCCACTCACCCTCGCCCGATACGCAGGAATCCAACCGCCCGCATTCTCATTTCGAGAGCTTAAATTCCCAAGAATCACTCCATTTAAACTTGTAAGTAGACACATCCCCTGGTGGGGAATTTAATAAAAATTAACATAGTCACGCGGCAGGTTCTCATAGCTTATCAGCGAATGTCATAAGCCACTTATTTGGTAATTTTCTCGAATTTATCTCATCGCAGTCAGTGTCTAATTAAATACCATTTCCTCTGCTCGACACGAACATCGACAGTGCCGGCAATAGCACCAGTCCCAGTCGGTGCGATTGCCACAATTTTCGGTCCTACCCGGACGGCCGGCGGGTGGTTGGGAAAAGGCGAAAAACCATTCTCTAAACTGAAATTCATGCCAATTACGAGCCAACGAAAAATGACACGAAACCGAGCAGCAAGACCGAAAGATACAACATTCATTTGTGAACATCACTGTGCTGAGCTGCTGTTGCTGCTGGTTTCCTTTCTCTCATTTTCCCCCCGTTGGCCCATTCGCCGACATCCCATGCCGCCCTTCCCGGACCGTGTTATTGCCTCGGCCACGTTCCGTGAAAACAGAAAACCAGACAAGTACTCGTCGGATCTTGTAAAGCAAATGAAGGGATGGAGTGAGAGAGGGAGAGTGGAACAAAAAAAAAATAAGGGAAAACGGTAGCTTGGTGCATTGTCCGACCGCAGATGCATGTCTATGTCGGCAGAGGGAGGCTAGCTCCAAATGAACATCGCATGCATATGCATCTGTCTACATGAGCGCATCCAGCCGAAATGGGTTCGTGTGGAATTATTCTGGGAGCGTGTCGCAGTTAATTTTTATAAGCCCCTGCTGAGCGAATTCGATTAAACTTTAAGAGGGCCTTAAGGTTATGATCTGACTGGGATAGATGGGCTGTCTGCTGTCTTGGGGAGGTGGGTGGAGATAAGCCGATGCACTCGGGAGGGGACTGGGCTGTCAGTGACTCAAGAGAGAGGGGTTTTTTTGCGTCGGGGGTTAGTTGGATTTTGCACCCTCTAACCTTTACCGTTTCTGTCAATGAGTAGGCCCACCCTGACCTTTGCATCTTCACCAAATTTCCTGTCACCTTGTCAACGTACATATGGTTAATGCTTTGCCAATGATGCTATAAATTGAAAATTCAAGTGGGTGAGGAGCAAAACAACCCCTAGAACCATTGGAATAGGTCTGGTCTGGTTGTATGGAAAAATGTATTTATTACGACTTCGGGAGAATTAGATCATTAGTCCATTGGCCATTTGAAGTTATGATCAGTTTATGGGTATATATGACGGTAAAAGAATAGTTATTGCCAGGCAATAATCATTACTGCTGGGGGAGTTTACAAATGTTTGTCAATGCGGGCATTAACAAGAATCATCACGTAACTGTGCTATTTATTGATTTCAGCAAAGCATTCGATACTTTGACACATGAAAAGCTCAGCAGATTGGGTTTAAGGGGAGTCCTGGCAAAATGGCTCAAAAGCTATCTGACTGACAGAACTATCCAAGTCAAGGTAGCTGATACAACGAGTACCGAAAAGAAAGTCAAATACAATGTGCCACAGGGCTCAAAATTGAGCCCCATCTTGTTCATCCTTTT
>CAKAIZ010000449.1:0-28145 GCA_916610145.1 Eristalis arbustorum | reverse complement strand
TGGAAGATGAGCTATGAGCTATGGTGCCCTACTAATCACCGCCAACTTTTTCCATCCCAGAGTCTTAGAGTCAGTGGGTACATGCACGATAACATCTCCACGCGTGTGGGTTGGAAGATGAGCTATGGAAACCTTCAAAATTGCCCTACTAATCACCGCCAACTTTTTCCATCCCAGAGTCTTAGAGTCAATGGGTACATGCACGATAACATCTCCACGCGTGTGGGTTGGAAGATGAGCTATGGAAACCTTCAAAATTGCCCTACTAATCACCGCCAACTTTTTCCATCCCAGAGTCTCAGAGTCAATGGGTACATGCACGATAACATTTCCACGCGTGTGGGTTGGAAGATGAGCTATGGAAGATGAGCTATGAGCTATGGTGCCCTACTACTCAACGCCAACTTTTTCCATCCCAGAGTCTCAGAGTCAATGGGTACATGCACGATAACATCTCCACGCGTGTGGGTTGGAAGATGAGCTATGGAAGATGAGCTATGAGCTATGGTGCCCTACTAATCACCGCCAACTTTTTCCATCCCAGAGTCTTAGAGTCAGTGGGTACATGCACGATAACATCTCCACGCGTGTGGGTTGGAAGATGAGCTATGGAAGATGAGCTATGAGCTATGGTGCCCTACTAATCACCGCCAACTTTTTCCATCCCAGAGTCTTAGAGTCAATGGGTACATGCACGATAACATCTCCACGCGTGTGGGTTGGAAGATGAGCTATGGAAGATGAGCTATGAGCTATGGTGCCCTACTAATCACCGCCAACTTTTTCCATCCCAGAGTCTCAGAGTCAATGGGTACATGCACGATAACATCACCGCCCGTGTGGATTGAAAGATGAGCTATGGAAACCTTCAAAATTGCCCTACTAATCACCGCCAACTTTTTCCATCCCAGAGTCTCAGAGTCAATGGGTACATGCACGATAACATCACCACCCGTGTGGGTTGGAAGATGAGCTATGGAAGCGTTCAAAATTGCCCTACTGACCACCGCCAACTTTTTCCATCCCAGAGTCTCAGAGTCAATGGGTACATGCACGATAACATCTCCACGCGTGTGGATTGGAAGATGAGCTATGGAAGATGAGCTATGAGCTATGGTACCCTACTAATCACCGCCAACTTTTTCCATCCCAGAGTCTCAGAGTCAATGGGTACATGCACGATAACATCTCCACGCGTGTGGGTTGGAAGATGAGCTATGGAAGATGAGCTATGAGCTATGGTGCCCTACTAATCACCGCCAACTTTTTCCATCCCAGAGTCTCAGAGTCAATGGGTACATGCACGATAACATCACCACCCGTGTGGGTTGGAAGATGAGCTATGAGCTATGGTGCCCTACTACTCAACGCCAACTTTTTCCATCCCAGAGTCTCAGAGTCAATGGGTACATGCACGATAACATCTCCACGCGTGTGGGTTGGAAGATGAGCTATGGAAGATGAGCTATGAGCCATGGTGCCCTACTAATCACCGCCAACTTTTTCCATCCCAGAGTCTTAGAGTCAGTGGGTACATGCACGATAACATCTCCACGCGTGTGGGTTGGAAGATGAGCTATGAGCTATGGTGCCCTACTAATCACCGCCAACTTTTTCCATCCCAGAGTCTTAGAGTCAATGGGTACATGCACGATAACATCTCCACGCGTGTGGGTTGGAAGAAGAGCTATGGAAGATGAGCTATGAGCTATGGTGCCCTACTAATCACCGCCAACTTTTTCCATCCCAGAGTCTCAGAGTCAATGGGTACATGCACGATAACATCACCGCCCGTGTGGATTGGAAGATGAGCTATGGAAACCTTCAAAATTGCCCTACTAATCACCGCCAACTTTTTCCATCCCAGAGTCTCAGAGTCAATGGGTACATGCACGATAACATCACCGCCCGTGTTGGATTGGAAGATGAGCTATGGAAGCGTTCAAAATTGCCCTACTGACCACCGCCAACTTTTTCCATCCCAGAGTCTCAGAGTCAATGGGTACATGCACGATAACATCTCCACGCGTGTGGGTTGGAAGATGAGCTATGGAAGATGAGCTATGAGCTATGGTGCCCTACTAATCACCGCCAACTTTTTTCCATCCCAGAGTCTCAGAGTCAATGGGTACATGCACGATAACATCTCCACGCGTGTGGGTTGGAAGATGAGCTATGGAAACCTTCAAAATTGCCCTACTAATCACCGCCAACTTTTTCCATCCCAGAGTCTCAGAGTCAGTGGCTACATGCACGATAACATCTCCACGCGTGTGGGTTGGAAGATCAGCTATGGAAGATGAGCTATGAGCTATGGTGCCCTACTAATCACCGCCAACTTTTTCCATCCCAGAGTCTTAGAGTCAGTGGGTACATGCACGATAACATCTCCACGCGTGTGGGTTGGAGGATGAGCTATGGAAACCTTCAAAATTGCCCTACTAATCACCGCCAACTTTTTCCATCCCAGAGTCTCAGAGTCAATGGGTACATGCACGATAACATCACCGCCCGTGTGGATTGGAAGATGAGCTATGGAAGCGTTCAAAATTGCCCTACTGACCACCGCCAACTTTTTCCATCCCAGAGTCTCAGAGTCAATGGGTACATGCACGATAACATCTCCACGCGTGTGGGTTGGAAGATCGAGCTATGGAAACCTTCAAAATTGCCCTACTAATCACCGCCAACTTTTTCCATCCCAGAGTCTCAGAGTCAATGGGTACATGCACGATAACATCTCCACGCGTGTGGGTTGGAAGATGAGCTATGGAAACCTTCAAAATTGCCCTACTAATCACCGCCAACTTTTTCCATCCCAGAGTCTCAGAGTCAATAGGTACATGCACGATAACATCTCCATGCGTGTGGGTTGGAAGATGAGCTATGGAAGATAAGCTATGAGCTATGGTGCCCTACTAATCACCGCCAACTTTTTCCATCCCAGAGTCTCAAAGTCAATGGGTACATGCACGATAACATCTCCACGCGTGTGGGTTGGAAGATGAGCTATGGAAGATGAGCTATGAGCTATGGTGCCCTACTAATCACCGCCAACTTTTTCCATCCCAGAGTCTCAGAGTCAATGGGTACATGCACGATAACATCTCCACGCGTGTGGGTTGGAAGATGAGCTATGGAAGATGAGCTATGAGCTATGGTGCCCTACTAATCACCGCCAACTTTTTCCATCCCAGAGTCTTAGAGTCAATAGGTACATGCACGATAACATCTCCACGCGTGTGGGTTGGAAGATGAGTTATGGAAGATGAGCTATGAGCTATGGTGCCCTACTAATCACCGCCAACTTTTTCCATCCCAGAGTCTTAGAGTCAATGGGTACATGCACGATAACATCTCCACGCGTGTGGGTTGGAAGATGAGCTATGGAAGATGAGCTATGAGCTATGGTGCCCTACTACTCAACGCCAACTTTTTCCATCCCAGAGTCTTAGAGTCAATAGGTACATGCACGATAACATCTCCACGCGTGTGGGTTGGAAGATGAGCTATGGAAGATGAGCTATGAGCTATGGTGCCCTACTAATCACCGCCAACTTTTTCCATCCCAGAGTCTTAGAGTCAGTGGGTACATGCACGATAACATCTCCACGCGTGTGGGTTGGAAGATGAGCTATGGAAACCTTCAAAATTGCCCTACTAATCACCGCCAACTTTTTCCATCACAGAGTCTCAGAGTCAATAGGTACATGCACGATAACATCTCCACGCGTGTGGATTGGAAGATGAGCTATGGAAGCGTTCAAAATTGCCCTACTGACCACCGCCAACTTTTTCCATCCCAGAGTCTCAGAGTCAATGGGTACATGCACGATAACATCTCCACGCGTGTGGGTTGGAAGATGAGCTATGGAAACCTTCAAAACTGCCCTACTAATCACCGCCAACTTTTTCCATCCCCAGAGTCTTAGAGTCAATAGGTACATGCACGATAACATCTCCACGCGAGTGGGTTGGAAGATGAGTTATGGAAGATGAGCTATGAGCTATGGTGCCCTACTAATCACCGCCAACTTTTTCCATCCCAGAGTCTTAGAGTCAATGGGTACATGCACGATAACATCTCCACGCGTGTGGGTTGGAAGATGAGTTATGGAAGATGAGCTATGAGCTATGGTGCCCTACTACTCAACGCCAACTTTTTCCATCCCAGAGTCTTAGAGTCAATAGGTACATGCACGATAACATCTCCACGCGTGTGGGTTGGAAGATGAGCTATGGAAGATGAGCTATGAGCTATTGTGCCCTACTAATCACCGCCAACTTTTTCCATCCCAGAGTCTCAGAGTCAATGGGTACATGCACGATAACATCACCGCCCGTGTGGATTGGAAGATGAGCTATGGAAGCGTTCAAAATTGCCCTACTGACCACCGCCAACTTTTTCCATCCCAGAGTCTCAGAGTCAATGGGTACAATGCACGATAACATCTCCACGCGTGTGGGGTGGAAGATGAGCTATGGAAACCTTCAAAATTGCCCTACTAATCACCGCCAACTTTTTCCATCCCAGAGTCTCAGAGTCAATGGGTACATGCACGATAACATCTCCACGCGTGTGGGTTGGAAGATGAGCTATGGAAACCTTCAAAATTGCCCTACTAATCACCGCCAACTTTTTCCATCCCAGAGTCTCAGAGTCAATAGGTACATGCACGATAACATCTCCACGCGTGTGGGTTGGAAGATGAGCTATGGAAGATAAGCTATGAGCTATGGTGCCCTACTAATCACCGCCAACTTTTTCCATCCCAGAGTCTCAGAGTCAATGGGTACATGCACGATAACATCTCCACGCGTGTGGGTTGGAAGATGAGCTATGGAAGATGAGCTATGAGCTATGGTGCCCTACTAATCACCGCCAACTTTTTCCATCCCAGAGTCTCAGAGTCAATGGGTACATGCACGATAACATCTCCACGCGTGTGGGTTGGAAGATGAGCTATGAGCTATGGTGCCCTACTAATCACCGCCAACTTTTTCCATCCCAGAGTCTTAGAGTCAATAGGTACATGCACGATAACATCTCCACGCGTGTGGGTTGGAAGATGAGTTATGGAAGATGAGCTATGAGCTATGGTGCCCTACTAATCACCGCCAACTTTTTCCATCCCAGAGTCTTAGAGTCAATGGGTACATGCACGATAACATCTCCACGCGTGTGGGTTGGAAGATGAGCTATGGAAGATGAGCTATGAGCTATGGTGCCCTACTAATCACCGCCAACTTTTTCCATCCCAGAGTCTTAGAGTCAATAGGTACATGCACGATAACATCTCCACGCGTGTGGGTTGGAAGATGAGCTATGGAAGATGAGCTATGAGCTATGGTGCCCTACTAATCACCGCCAACTTTTTCCATCCCAGAGTCTTAGAGTCAATAGGTACATGCACGATAACATCTCCACGCGTGTGGGTTGGAAGATGAGCTATGGAAGATGAGCTATGAGCTATGGTGCCCTACTAATCACCGCCAACTTTTTCCATCCCAGAGTCTTAGAGTCAATGGGTACATGCACGATAACATCTCCACGCGTGTGGGTTGGAAGATGAGCTATGGAAGATGAGCTATGAGCTATGGTGCCCTACTAATCACCGCCAACTTTTTCCATCCCAGAGTCTTAGAGTCAGTGGGTACATGCACGATAACATCTCCACGCGTGTGGGTTGGAAGATGAGCTATGGAAGATGAGCTATGAGCTATGGTGCCCTACTAATCACCGCCAACTTTTTCCATCCCAGAGTCTTAGAGTCAGTGGCTACATGCACGATAACATCTCCACGCGTGTGGGTTGGAAGATGAGCTATGGAAGATGAGCTATGAGCTATGGTGCCCTACTAATCACCGCCAACTTTTTCCATCCCAGAGTCTTAGAGTCAATGGGTACATGCACGATAACATCTCCACGCGTGTGGATCGGAAGATGAGCTATGGAAGATGAGCTATGAGCTATGGTGCCCTACTACTCAACGCCAACTTTTTCCATCCCAGAGTCTTAGAGTCAATAGGTACATGCACGATAACATCTCCACGCGTGTGGGTTGGAAGATGAGCTATGGAAGATGAGCTATGAGCTATGGTGCCCTACTAATCACCGCCAACTTTTTCCATCCCAGAGTCTTAGAGTCAATGGGTACATGCACGATAACATCTCCACGCGTGTGGGTTGGAAGATGAGCTATGGAAACCTTCAAAATTGCCCTACTAATCACCGCCAACTTTTTCCATCCCAGATTCTCAGAGTCAATGGGTACATGCACGATAACATCTCCACGCGTGTGGGTTGGAAGATGAGCTATGGAAACCTTCAAAATTGCCCTACTAATCACCGCCAACTTTTTCCATCCCAGAGTCTCAGAGTCAATGGGTACATGCACGATAACATCTCCACGCGTGTGGGTTGGAAGATGAGCTATGGAAGATGAGCTATGAGCTATGGTACCCTACTAATCACCGCCAACTTTTTCCATCCCAGAGTCTCAGAGTCAATGGGTACATGCACGATAACATCTCCACGCGTGTGGGTTGGAAGATGAGCTATGGAAGATGAGCTATGAGCTATGGTGCCCTACTACTCAACGCCAACTTTTTCCATCCGAGAGTCTTAGAGTCAATAGGTACATGCACGATAACATCTCCACGCGTGTGGGTTGGAAGATGAGCTATGGAAGATGAGCTATGAGCTATGGTGCCCTACTAATCACCGCCAACTTTTTCCATCCCAGAGTCTCAGAGTCAATGGGTACATGCACGATAACATCTCCACGCGTGTGGGTTGGAAGATGAGCTATGGAAACCTTAAAAATTGCCCTGCTGACCACCGCCAATTTTTTCCATCCCAGAGTCTTAGAGTCAATGGGTACATGCACGATAACATCTCCACGCGTGTGGGTTGGAAAATGAGCTATGGAAGATGAGCTATGAGCTATGGTGCCCTACTAATCACCGCCAACTTTTTCCATCCCAGAGTCTCAGAGTCAATGGGTACATGCACGATAACATCTCCACGCGTGTGGGTTGGAAGATGAGCTATGGAAACCTTCAAAATTGCCCTACTAATCACCGCCAACTTTTTCCATCCCAGAGTCTCAGAGTCAATGGGTACATGCACGATAACATCACCACCCGTGTGGGTTGGAAGATGAGCTATGAGCTATGGTGCCCTACTAATCACCGCCAACTTTTTCCATCCCAAAGTCTTAGAGTCAATGGGTACATGCACGATAACATCTCCACGCGTGTGGGTTGGAAGATGAGCTATGGAAACCTTCAAAATTGCCCTACTAATCACCGCCAACTTTTTCCATCCCAGAGTCTTAGAGTCAATGGGTACATGCACGATAACATCTCCACGCGTGTGGGTTGGAAGATGAGCTATGGAAGATGAGCTATGAGCTATGGTGCCCTACTAATCACCGCCAACTTTTTCCATCCCAGAGTCTTAGAGTCAATGGGTACATGCACGATAACATCTCCACGCGTGTGGGTTGGAAGATGAGCTATGGAAGATGAGCTATGAGCTATGGTGCCCTACTAATCACCGCCAACTTTTTCCATCCCAGAGTCTTAGAGTCAATGGGTACATGCACGATAACATCTCCACGCGTGTGGGTTGGAAGATGAGCTATGGAAGATGAGCTATGAGCTATGGTGCCCTACTACTCAACGCCAACTTTTTCCATCCCAGAGTCTCAGAGTCAATGGGTACATGCACGATAACATCTCCACGCGTGTGGGTTGGAAGATGAGCTATGGAAACCTTCAAAATTGCCCTACTAATCACCGCCAACTTTTTCCATCCCAGAGTCTCAGAGTCAATGGGTACATGCACGATAACATCTCCACGCGTGTGGGTTGGAAGATGAGCTATGGAAGATGAGCTATGGAAGATGAGCTATGAGCTATGGTGCCCTACTAATCACCGCCAACTTTTTCCATCCCAGAGTCTTAGAGTCAGTGGGTACATGCACGATAACATCTCCACGCGTGTGGGTTTGAAGATGAGCTATGGAAGATGAGCTATGAGCTATGGTGCCCTACTAATCACCGCCAACTTTTTCCATCCCAGAGTCTTAGAGTCAATGGGTACATGCACGATAATATCTCCACGCGTGTGGGTTGGAAGATGAGCTATGGAAGATGAGCTATGAGCTATGGTGCCCTACTAATCACCGCCAACTTTTGCCATCCCAGAGTCTCAGAGTCAATGGGTACATGCACGATAACATCACCACCCGTGTGGGTTGGAAGATGAGCTATGGAAGATGAGCTATGAGCTATGGTGCCCTACTAATCACCGCCAACTTTTGCCATCCCAGAGTCTCAGAGTCAATGGGTACATGCACGATAACATCACCACCCGTGTGGGTTGGAAGATGAGCTATGGAAGATGAGCTATGGAAGATGAGCTATGAGCTATGGTGCCCTACTAATCACCGCCAACTTTTTCCATCCCAGAGTCTTAGAGTCAATGGGTACATGCACGATAACATCTCCACGCGTGTGGGTTGGAAGATGAGCTATGGAAACCTTCAAAATTGCCCTACTAATCACCGCCAACTTTTTCCATCCCAGAGTCTTAGAGTCAATGGGTACATGCACGATAACATCTCCACGCGTGTGGGTTGGAAGATGAGCTATGGAAACCTTCAAAATTGCCCTACTAATCACCGCCAACTTTTTCCATCCCAGAGTCTCAGAGTCAATGGGTACATGCACGATAACATCTCCACGCGTGTGGGTTGGAAGATGAGCTATGGAAGATGAGCTATGAGCTATGGTGGCCTGGTAATCACCGCCAACTTTTTCCATCCCAGAGTCTTAGAGTCAATGGGTACATGCACGATAACATCTCCACGCGTGTGGGTTGGAAGATGAGCTATGGAAGATGAGCTATGAGCTATGGTGCCCTACTAATCACCGCCAACTTTTTCCATCCCAGAGTCTTAGAGTCAATAGGTACATGCACGATAACATCTCCACGCGTGTGGGTTGGAAGATGAGCTATGGAAACCTTCAAAATTGCCCTACTAATCACCGCCAACTTTTTCCATCCCAGAGTCTTAGAGTCAATGGGTACATGCACGATAACATCTCCACGCGTGTGGGTTGGAAGATGAGCTATGGAAACCTTCAAAATTGCCCTACTGACCACGGCCAACTTTTTCCATCCGAGAGTCTTAGAGTCAATAGGTACATGCACGATAACATCTCCACGCGTGTGGGTTGGAAGATGAGCTATGGAAAATGAGCTATGGAAGATGAGCTATGAGCTATGGTGCCCTACTAATCACCGCCAACTTTTTCCATCCGAGAGTCTGACTCTAAGACTCTAGGTACATGCACGATAACATCTCCACGCGTGTGGGTTGGAAGATGAGCTATGGAAGATAAGCTATGGAAGATGAGCTATGAGCTATGGTGCCCTACTAATCACCGCCAACTTTTTCCATCCCAGAGTCTTAGAGTCAATGGGTACATGCACGATAATATCTCCACGCGTGTGGGTTGGACGATGAGCTATGGAAACCTTCAAAATTGCCCTACTAATCACCGCCAACTTTTTCCATCCCAGAGTCTTAGAGTCAATGGGTACATGCACGATAACATCTCCACGCGTGTGGGTTGGAAAATGAGCTATGGAAGATGAGCTATGAGCTATGGTGCCTTACTAATCACCGCCAACTTTTTCCATCCCATAGTCTTAGAGTCAATGGGTACATGCACGATAACATCTCCACGCGTGTGGGTTGGAAGATGAGCTATGGAAACCTTCAAAATTGCCCTACTAATCACCGCCAACTTTTTCCATCCCAGAGTCTTAGAGTCAGTGGGTACATGCACGATAATATCTCCACGCGTGTGGGTTGGAAGATGAGCTATGGAAGATGAGCTATGGAAGATGAGCTATGAGCTATGGTGCCCTACTAATCACCGCCAACTTTTTCCATCCCAGAGTCTTAGAGTCAATGGGTACATGCACGATAACATCTCCACGCGTGTGGGTTGGAAGATGAGCTATGGAAACCTTCAAAATTGCCCTACTAATCACCGCCAACTTTTTCCATCCCAGAGTCTCAGAGTCAATGGGTACATGCACGATAACATCTCCACGCGTGTGGGTTGGAAGATGAGCTATGAGCTATGGTGCCCTACTAATCACCGCCAACTTTTTCCATCCCAGAGTCTTAGAGTCAATGGGTACATGCACGATAACATTTCCACGCGTGTGGGTTGGAAGATGAGATATGGAAACCTTCAAAATTGCCCTACTGACCACGGCCAACTTTTTCCATCCGAGAGTCTTAGAGTCAATAGGTACATGCACGATAACATCTCCACGCGTGTGGGTTGGAAGATGAGCTATGGAAAATGAGCTATGGAAGATGAGCTATGAGCTATGGTGCCCTACTAATCACCGCCAACTTTTTCCATCCGAGAGTCTGACTCTAAGACTCTAGGTACATGCACGATAACATCTCCACGCGTGTGGGTTGGAAGATGAGCTATGGAAGATAAGCTATGGAAGATGAGCTATGAGCTATGGTGCCCTACTAATCACCGCCAACTTTTTCCATCCCAGAGTCTTAGAGTCAATGGGTACATGCACGATAATATCTCCACGCGTGTGGGTTGGAAGATGAGCTATGGAAACCTTCAAAATTGCCCTACTAATCACCGCCAACTTTTTCCATCCCAGAGTCTTAGAGTCAATGGGTACATGCACGATAACATCTCCACGCGTGTGGGTTGGAAAATGAGCTATGGAAGATGAGCTATGAGCTATGGTGCCCTACTAATCACCGCCAACTTTTTCCATCCCAGAGTCTTAGAGTCAATGGGTACATGCACGATAACATCTCCACGCGTGTGGGTTGGAAGATGAGCTATGGAAACCTTCAAAATTGCCCTACTAATCACCGCCAACTTTTTCCATCCCAGAGTCTTAGAGTCAGTGGGTACATGCACGATAATATCTCCACGCGTGTGGGTTGGAAGATGAGCTATGGAAGATGAGCTATGGAAGATGAGCTATGAGCTATGGTGCCCTACTAATCACCGCCAACTTTTTCCATCCCAGAGTCTTAGAGTCAATGGGTACATGCACGATAACATCTCCACGCGTGTGGGTTGGAAGATGAGCTATGGAAACCTTCAAAATTGCCCTACTAATCACCGCCAACTTTTTCCATCCCAGAGTCTCAGAGTCAATGGGTACATGCACGATAACATCTCCACGCGTGTGGGTTGGAAGATGAGCTATGAGCTATGGTGCCCTACTAATCACCGCCAACTTTTTCTATCCCAGAGTCTTAGAGTCAATGGGTACATGCACGATAACATTTCCACGCGTGTGGGTTGGAAGATGAGCTATGGAAACCTTCAAAATTGCCCTACTAATCACCGCCAACTTTTTCCATCCCAGAGTCTCAGAGTCAATGGGTACATGCACGATAACATCTCCACGCGTGTGGGTTGGAAAATGAGCTATGGAAGATGAGCTTTGAGCTATGGTGCCCTACTAATCACCGCCAACTTTTGCCATCCCAGAGTCTCAGAGTCAATGGGTACATGCACGATAACATCTCCACGCGTGTGGGTTCCAAAATGAGCTTTGGAAGATGAGCTTTGAGCTATGGTGCCCTACTAATCACCGCCAACTTTTGCCATCCCAGAGTCTCAGAGTCAATGGGTCGTGCACGATAACATCACCATCCGTGTGGGTTGGAAGATGAGCTTTGGAAACCTTAAAAATTGCCCTGCTGACCACCGCCAACTTTTTCCATCCCAGAGTCTTAGAGTCAGTGGGTACATGCACGATAACATCTCCACCCGTGTGGGTTGGAAGATGAGCTATGGAAACCTTCAAAATTGCCCTACTAATCACCGCCAACTTTTTCCATCCCAGAGTCTTAGAGTCAGTGGGTACATGCACGATAACATCTCCACGCGTGTGGGTTGGAAGATGAGCTATGGAAGATGAGCTATGAGCTATGGTGCCCTACTAATCACCGCCAACTTTCTCCATCCGAGAGTCGTAGAGTCAATAAGTACATGCACGATAACATCTCCACGCGTGTGGTTTGGAAGATGAGCTATGGAAACCTTCAAAATTGCCCTACTAATCACCGCCAACTTTTTCCATCCCAGAGTCTTAGAGTCAATGGGTACATGCACGATAACATCTCCACGCGTGTGGGTTGGAAGATGAGCTATGAAAACCTTCAAAATTGCCCTACTAATCACCGCCAACTTTTTCCATCCCAGAGTCTTAGAGTCAATGGGTACATGCACGATAACATCTCCACGCGTGTGGGTTGGAAGATGAGCTATGGAAACCTTCAAAATTGCCCTACTAATCAGCGCCAACTTTTTCCATCCCAGAGTCTCAGAGTCAATGGGTACATGCACGATAACATCACCACCCGTGTGGGTTGGAAGATGAGCTATGGAAGATGAGCTATGGAAGATGAGCTATGAGCTATGGTGCCCTACTAATCACCGCCAACTTTTTCCATCCCAGAGTCTCAGAGTCAATGGGTACATGCACGATAACATCTCCACGCGTGTGGGTTGGAAAATGAGCTATGGAAGATGAGCTATGAGCTATGGTGCCCTACTAATCACCGCCAACTTTTTCCATCCCAGAGTCTTAGAGTCAATGCACGATAACATCTCCACGCGTGTGGGTTGGAAGATGAGCTATGGAAACCTTAAAAATTGCCCTACTAATCACCGCCAACTTTTTCCATCCCAGAGTCTCAGAGTCAATGGGTACATGCACGATAACATCTCCACGCGTGTGGGTTGGAAGATGAGCTATGGAAGATGAGCTATGAACTATGGTGCCCTACTAATCACCGCCAACTTTTTCCATCCCAGAGTCTCAGAGTCAATGGGTACATGCACGATAACATCTCCACGCGTGTGGGTTGGAAGATGAGCTATGGAAACCTTAAAAATTGCCCTGCTGACCACCGCCAACTTTTTCCATCCCAGAGTCTTAGAGTCAATGGGTACATGCACGATAACATCTCCATGCGTGTGGGTTGGAAGATGAGCTATGGAAGATGAGCTATGAGCTATGGTGCCCTACTAATCAACGCCAACTTTTTCCATCCCAGAGTCTTAGAGTCAATGGGTACATGCACGATAATATCTCCACGCGTGTGGGTTGGAAGATGAGCTATGGAAGATGAGCTATGAGCTATGGTGCCCTACTAATCACCGCCAACTTTTTCCATCCCAGAGTCTTAGAGTCAAAGGGTACATGCACGATAACATCTCCACGCGTGTGGGTTGGAAGATGAGCTATGGAAACCTTCAAAATTGCCCTACTAATCACCGCCAACTTTTTCCATCCCAGAGTCTCAGAGTCAATGGGTACATGCACGATAACATCTCCACGCGTGTGGGTTGGAAGATGAGCTATGGAAGATGAGCTATGAGCTATGGTGCCCTACTAATCACCGCCAACTTTTTCCATCCCAGAGTCTTAGAGTCAAAGGGTACATGCACGATAACATCTCCATGCGTGTGGGTTGGAAGATGAGCTATGGAAGATGAGCTATGAGCTATGGTGCCCTACTAATCACCGCCAACTTTTTCCATCCCAGAGTCTCAGAGTCAATGGGTACATGCACGATAACATCTCCACGCGTGTGGGTTGGAAGATGAGCTATGGAAACCTTAAAAATTGCCCTGCTGACCACCGCCAACTTTTTCCATCCCAGAGTCTTAGAGTCAATGGGTACATGCACGATAACATCTCCATGCGTGTGGGTTGGAAGATGAGCTATGGAAGATGAGCTATGAGCTATGGTGCCCTACTAATCAACGCCAACTTTTTCCATCCCAGAGTCTTAGAGTCAATGGGTACATGCACGATAATATCTTCACGCGTGTGGGTTGGAAGATGAGCTATGGAAGATGAGCTATGAGCTATGGTGCCCTACTAATCACCGCCAACTTTTTCCATCCCAGAGTCTTAGAGTCAAAGGGTACATGCACGATAACATCTCCATGCGTGTGGGTTGGAAGATGAGCTATGGAAGATGAGCTATGAGCTATGGTGCCCTACTAATCACCGCCAACTTTTTCCATCCCAGAGTCTCAGAGTCAATGGGTACATGCACGATAACATCTCCACGCGTGTGGGTTGGAAGATGAGCTATGGAAGATGAGCTATGAGCTATGGTGCCCTACTAATCACCGCCAACTTTTTCCATCCCAGAGTCTTAGAGTCAATGGGTACATGCACGATAACATCTCCACGCGTGTGGGTTGGAAGATGAGCTATGGAAACCTTCAAAATTGCCCTACTAATCACCGCCAACTTTTTCCATCCCAGAGTCTCAGAGTCAATGGGTACATGCACGATAACATCTCCACGCGTGTGGGTTGGAAGATGAGCTATGGAAGATGAGCTATGAGCTATGGTGCCCTACTAATCACCGCCAACTTTTTCCATCCCAGAGTCTCAGAGTCAATGGGTACATGCACGATAACATCTCCACGCGTGTGGGTTGGAAGATGAGCTATGGAAACCTTAAAAATTGCCCTGCTGACCACCGCCAACTTTTTCCATCCCAGAGTCTTAGAGTCAATGGGTACATGCACGATAACATCTCCACGCGTGTGGGTTGGAAGATGAGCTATGGAAGATGAGCTATGAGCTATGGTGCCCTACTAATCACCGCCAACTTTTTCCATCCCAGAGTCTTAGAGTCAATGGGTACATGCACGATAATATCTCCACGCGTGTGGGTTGGAAGATGAGCTATGGAAGCGTTCAAAATTGCCCTACTGACCACCGCCAACTTTTTCCATCCCAGAGTCTCAGAGTCAATGGGTACATGCACGATAACATCTCCACGCGTGTGGGTTGGAAGATGAGCTATGGAAGATGAGCTATGAGCTATGGTGCCCTACTAATCACCGCCAACTTTTTCCATCCCAGAGTCTCAGAGTCAATGGGTACATGCACGAAAACATCTCCACGCGTGTGGGTTGGAAAATGAGCTATGGAAGATGAGCTATGAGCTATGGTGCCCTACTAATCACCGCCAACTTTTTCCATCCCAGAGTCTCAGAGTCAATGGGTACATGCACGATAACATCTCCACGCGTGTGGGTTGGAAGATGAGCTATGGAAACCTTCAAAATTGCCCTACTAATCACCGCCAACTTTTTCCATCCCAGAGTCTTAGAGTCAATGGGTACATGCACGATAACATCTCCACGCGTGTGGGTTGGAAGATGAGCTATGGAAGATGAGCTATGGAAGATGAGCTATGAGCTATGGTACCCTACTAATCACCGCCAACTTTTTCCATCCCAGAGTCTTAGAGTCAATGGGTACATGCACGATAACATCTCCACGCGTGTGGGTTGGAAGATGAGCTATGAGCTATGGTGCCCTACTAATCACCGCCAACTTTTTCCATCCCAGAGTCTTAGAGTCAGTGGCTACATGCACGATAACATCTCCACGCGTGTGGGTTGGAAGATGAGCTATGGAAGATGAGCTATGAGCTATGGTGCCCTACTAATCACCGCCAACTTTTTCCATCCCAGAGTCTTAGAGTCAAAGGGTACATTCACGATAACATCTCCACGCGTGTGGGTTGGAAGATGAGCTATGGAAACCTTCAAAATTGCCCTACTAATCACCGCCAACTTTTTCCATCCCAGAGTCTCAGAGTCAATGGGTACATGCACGATAACATCTCCACGCGTGTGGGTTGGAAGATGAGCTATGGAAGATGAGCTATGGAAGATGAGCTATGAGCTATGGTGCCCTACTAAACACCGCCAACTTTTTCCATCCCAGAGTCTTAGAGTCAATGGGTACATGCACGATAACATCTCCACGCGTGTGGGTTGGAAGATGAGCTATGGAAGATGAATTATGAGCTATGGTGCCCTACTAATCACCGCCAACTTTTTCCATCCCAGAGTCTTAGAGTCAGTGGCTACATGCACGATAACATCTCCACGCGTGTGGGTTGGAAGATGAGCTATGGAAACCTTCAAAATTGCCCTACTAATCACCGCCAACTTTTTCCATCCCAGAGTCTCAGAGTCAATGGGTACATGCACGATAACATCTCCACGCGTGTGGGTTGGAAGATGAGCTATGGAAGATGAGCTATGGAAGATGAGCTATGAGCTATGGTGCCCTACTAATCACCGCCAACTTTTTCCATCCCAGAGTCTTAGAGTCAATGGGTACATGCACGATAACATCTCCACGCGTGTGGGTTGGAAGATGAGCTATGGAAACCTTCAAAATTGCCCTACTAATCACCGCCAACTTTTTCCATCCCAGAGTCTTAGAGTCAATAGGTACATGCACGATAACATCTCCACGCGTGTGGGTTGGAAGATGAGCTATGGAAGATGAGCTATGAGCTATGGTGCCCTACTAATCACCGCCAACTTTTTCCATCCCAGAGTCTTAGAGTCAATGGGTACATGCACGATAACATCTCCACGCGTGTGGGTTGGAAGATGAGCTATGGAAGATGAGCTATGAGCTATGGTGCCCTACTAATCACCGCCAACTTTTTCCATCCCAGAGTCTTAGAGTCAATGGGTACATGCACGATAACATCTCCACGCGTGTGGGTTGGAAGATGAGCTATGGAAACCTTCAAAATTGCCCTACTGACCACCGCCAACTTTTTCCATCCCAGAGTCTCAGAGTCAATGGGTACATGCACGATAACATCTCCACTCGTGTGGGTTGGAAGATGAGCTATGAGCTATGGTGCCCTACTAATCACCGCCAACTTTTTCCATCCCAGAGTCTTAGAGTCAATGGGTACATGCACGAAAACATCTCCACGCGTGTGGGTTGGAAGATGAGCTATGGAAACCTTCAAAATTGCCCTACTAATCACCGCCAACTTTTTCCATCCCAGAGTCTTAGAGTCAATGGGTACATGCACGATAACATCTCCACGCGTGTGGGTTGGAAGATGAGCTATGGAAACCTTCAAAATTGCCCTACTAATCACCGCCAACTTTTTCCATCCCAGAGTCTCAGAGTCAATGGGTACATGCACGATAACATCACCGCCCGTGTGGATTGGAAGATGAGCTATGGAAGCGTTCAAAATTGCCCTACTGACCACCGCCAACTTTTTCCATCCCAGAGTCTCAGAGTCAATGGGTACATGCACGATAATATCTCCACGCGTGTGGGTTGGAAGATGAGCTATGGAAGATGAGCTATGAGCTATGGTGCCCTACTAATCACCGCCAACTCTTTCCATCCCAGAGTCTTAGAGTCAATGGGTACATGCACGATAACATCACCACCCGTGTGGGTTGGAAGATGAGCTATGGAAGATGAGCTATGAGCTATGGTGCCCTACTAATCACCGCCAACTTTTTCCATCCCAGAGTCTTAGAGTCAATGGGTACATGCACGATAATATCTCCACGCGTGTGGGTTGGAAGATGAGCTATGGAAGATGAGCTATGAGCTATGGTGCCCTACTAATCACCGCCAACTTTTTCCATCCCAGAGTCTTAGAGTCAATGGGTACATGCACGATAATATCTCCACGCGTGTGGGTTGGAACCTGAGCTATGGAAGCGTTCAAAATTGCCCTACTGACCACCGCCAACTTTTTCCATCCCAGAGTCTCAGAGTCAATGGGTACATGCACGATAACATCTCCACGCGTGTGGGTTGGAAGATGAGCTATGGAAGATGAGCTATGAGCTATGGTGCCCTACTAATCACCGCCAACTTTTTCCATCCCAGAGTCTTAGAGTCAGTGGGTACATGCACGATAACATCTCCACGCGTGTGGGTTGGAAGATGAGCTATGGAAGATGAGCTATGGAAGATGAGCTATGGAAGATGAGCTATGAGCTATGGTGCCCTACTAATCACCGCCAACTTTTTCCATCCCAGAGTCTCAGAGTCAATGGGTACATGCACGATAACATCTCCACGCGTGTGGGTTGGAAGATGAGCTATGGAAGATGAGCTATGAGCTATGGTGCCCTACTAATCACCGCCAACTTTTTCCATCCCAGAGTCTTAGAGTCAATGGGTACATGCACGATAACATCTCCACGCGTGTGGGTTGGAAGATGAGCTATGGAAGATGAGCTATGAGCTATGGTGCCCTACTAATCACCGCCAACTTTTTCCATCCCAGAGTCTTAGAGTCAATGGGTACATGCACGATAACACGCGTGTGGGTTGGAAGATGAGCTATGGAAACCTTTAAAATTGCCCTACTAATCACCGCCAACTTTTTCCATCCCAGAGTCTCTGAGTCAATGGGTACATGCACGATAACATCTCCACGCGTGTGGGTTGGAAGATGATCTATGGAAGATGAGCTATGAGCTATGGTGCCCTACTAATCACCGCCAACTTTTTCCATCCCAGAGTCTTAGAGTCAGTGGGTACATGCACGATAACATCTCCACGCGTGTGGGTTGGAAGATGAGCTTTGGAAGATCAGCTTTGAGTTATGGTGCCCTACTAATCACCGCCAACTTTTTCCATCCCAGAGTCTTAGAGTCAGTGGGTACATGCACGATAACATCTCCACGCGTGTGGGTTGGAAGATGAGGTATGGAAGATGAGCTATGAGCTATGGTGCCCTACTAATCACCGCCAACTTTTTCCATCCCAGAGTCTTAGAGTCAATGGGTACATGCACGATAACATCTCCACGCGTGTGGGTTGGAAGATGAGTTATGGAAGATGAGCTATGAGCTATGGTGCCCTACTAATCACCGCCAAATTTTTCCATCCCAGAGTCTTAGAGTCAGTGGGTACATGCACGATAACATCTCCACGCGTGTGGGTTGGAAGATGAGCAATGAGGTATGGTGCCCTACTAATCACCGCCAACTTTTTCCATCCCAGAGTCTTAGAGTCAGTGGGTACATGCACGATAACATCTCCACGCGTGTGGGTTGGAAGATGAGCTATGGAAACCTTCAAAATTGCCCTACTAATCACCGCCAACTTTTTCCATCCCAGAGTCTTAGAGTCAGTGGGTACATGCACGATAACATCTCCACGCGTGTGGGTTGGAAGATGAGGTATGGAAGATGAGCTATGAGCTATGGTGCCCTACTAATCACCGCCAACTTTTTCCATCCCAGAGTCTTAGAGTCAATGGGTACATGCACGATAACATCTCCACGCGTGTGGGTTGGAAGATGAGTTATGGAAGATGAGCTATGAGCTATGGTGCCCTACTAATCACCGCCAACTTTTTCCATCCCAGAGTCTTAGAGTAAATGGGTACATGCACGATAACATCTCCACGCGTGTGGGTTGGAAGATGAGCTATGGAAGATGAGCTATGAGCTATGGTGCCCTACTAATCACCGCCAACTTTTTCCATCCCAGAGTCTCAGAGTCAATGGGTACATGCACGATAACATCACCGCCCGTGTGGATTGGAAGATGAGCTATGGAAACCTTCAAAATTGCCCTACTAATCACCGCCAACTTTTTCCATCCCAGAGTCTCAGAGTCAATGGGTACATGCACGATAACATCACCGCCCGTGTGGATTGGAAGATGAGCTATGGAAGCGTTCAAAATTGCCCTACTGACCAACGCCAACTTTTTCCATCCCAGAGTCTCAGAGTCAGTGGCTACATGCACGATAACATCTCCACGCGTGTGGGTTGGAAGATGAGCTATGGAAGATGAGCTATGAGCTATGGTGCCCTACTAATCACCGCCAACTTTTTCCATCCCAGAGTCTTAGAGTCAATGGGTACATGCACGATAATATCTCCACGCGTGTGGGTTGGAAGATGAGCTATGGAAACCTTCAAAATTGCCCTACTAATCACCGCAAACTTTTTCCATCCCAGAGTCTTAGAGTCAATGGGTACATGCACGATAACATCACCACCCGTGTGGGTTGGAAGATGAGCTATGGAAACCTTCAAAATTGCCCTACTAATCACCGCCAACTTTTTCCATCCCAGAGTCTTAGAGTCAGTGGGTACATGCACGATAACATCTCCACCCGTGTGGGTTGGAAGATGAGCTATGGAAGCGTTCAAAATTGCCCTACTGACCACCGCCAACTTTTTCCATCCCAGAGTCTCAGAGTCAATGGGTACATGCACGATAACATCTCCACGCGTGTGGGTTGGAAGATGAGCTATGAGCTATGGTGCCCTTCTAATCACCGCCAACTTTTTCCATCCCAGAGTCTTAGAGTCAATGGGTACATGCACGATAATATCTCCACGCGTGTGGGTTGGAAGATGAGCTATGGAAACCTTCAAAATTGCCCTACTAATCACCGCCAACTTTTTCCATCTCCACGCGTGTGGGTTGGAAGATGAGCTATGAGCTATGGTGCCCTACTAATCACCGCCAACTTTTTCCATCCCAGAGTCTTAGAGTCAATGGGTACCTTCCATAGCTCATCTTCCAATCCACACGGGCGGTGATGTTATCGTGCATGTACCCATTGACTCTGAGACTCTGGGATGGAAAAAGTTGGCGGTGATTAGTAGGGCACCATAGCTCATAGCTCATCTTCCATAGCTCATTTTCCATAGCTCATCTTCCAACGTACACGCGTGGAGATATTATCGTGCATGTACCCATTGACTCTGAGACTCTGGGATGGAAAAAGTTGGCGGTGGTCAGTAGGGCAATTTTGAACGCTTCCATAGCTCATCTTCCAATCCACACGGGCGGTGATGTTATCGTGCATGTACCCATTGACTCTGAGACTCTGGGATGGAAAAAGTTGGCGGTGATTAGTAGGGCACCATAGCTCAAAGCTCATCTTCCATAGCTCATTTTCCAACCCACACGCGTGGAGATGTTTTCGTGCATGTACCCATTGACTCTGAGACTCTGGGATGGAAAAAGTTGGCGGTGATTAGTAGGGCAATTTTGAAGGTTTCCATAGCTCATCTTCCAACCCACACGCGTGGAGATGTTATCGTGCATGTACCCACTGACTCTAAGACTCTCGGATGGAAAAAGTTGGCGGTGATTAGTAGGGCACCATAGCTCACAGCTCATCTTCCATAACTCATCTTCCAACCCACACGCGTGGAGATGTTATCGTGCATGTACCCATTGACTCTAAGACTCTGGGATGGAAAAAGTTGGCGGTGATTAGTAGGGCAATTTTGAAGGTTTCCATAGCTCATCTTCCAACCCACACGCGTGGAGATGTTATCGTGCATGTACCCATTGACTCTAAGACTCTGGGATGGAAAAAGTTGGCGGTGATTAGTAGGGCACCATAGCTCAATAGCTCATCTTCCATAGCTCATTTTCCATAGCTCATCTTCCAACCCACACGCGTGGAGATGTTATCGTGCATGTACCTATTGACTCTAAGACTCTCGGATGGAAAAAGTTGGCCGTGGTCAGTAGGGCAATTTTGAAGGTTTCCATAGCTCATCTTCCAACCCACACGCGTGGAGATGTTATCGTGCATGTACCCATTGACTCTAAGACTCTGGGATGGAAAAAGTTGGCGGTGATTAGTAGGGCAATTTTGAAGGTTTTCCATAGCTCATCTTCCAACCCACACGCGTGGAGATGTTATCGTGCATGTACCCATTGACTCTGAGACTCTGGGATGGAAAAAGTTGGCGGTGATTAGTAGGGCACCATAGCTCATAGCTCATCTTCCATAGCTCATTTTCCAACCCACACGCGTGGAGATGTTATCGTGCATGTACCCATTGACTCTAAGACTCTGGGATGGAAAAAGTAGCTCATCTTCCAACCCACACGCGTGGAGATGTTATCGTGCATGTACCCATTGACTCTAAGACTCTGGGATGGAAAAAGTTGGCGGTGATTAGTAGGGCACCATAGCTCATAGCTCATCTTCCATAGCTCATCTTCCAACCCACACGCGTGGAGATGTTATCGTGCATGTACCTATTGACTCTGAGACTCTGGGATGGAAAAAGTTGGCGGTGGTCAGTAGGGCAATTTTGAACGCTTCCATAGCTCATCTTCCAATCCACACGGGCGGTGATGTTATCGTGCATGTAGCCACTGACTCTGAGACTCTGGGATGGAAAAAGTTGGCGGTGATTAGTAGGGCAATTTTGAAGGTTTCCATAGCTCATCTTCCAACCCACACGCGTGGAGATGTTATCGTGCATGTACCCATTGACTCTGAGACTCTGGGATGGAAAAAGTTGGCGGTGATTAGTAGGGCAATTTTGAAGGTTTCCATAGCTCATCTTCCAACCCACACGCGTGGAGATGTTATCGTGCATGTACCTATTGACTCTAAGACTCTCGGATGGAAAAAGTTGGCCGTGGTCAGTAGGGCAATTTTGAAGGTTTCCATAGCTCATCTTCCAACCCACACGCGTGGAGATGTTATCGTGCATGTACCCACTGACTCTAAGACTCTGGGATGGAAAAAGTTGGCGGTGATTAGTAGGGCAATTTTGAAGGTTTCCATAGCTCATCTTCCAACCCACACGGGTGGAGATGTTATCGTGCATGTACCCACTGACTCTAAGACTCTGGGATGGAAAAAGTTGGCGGTGATTAGTAGGGCAGATTTTGAAGGTTTCCATAGCTCATCTTCCAACCCACACGGGTGGAGATGTTATCGTGCATGTACCCATTGACTCTAAGACTCTGGGATGGAAAAAGTTGGCGGTGATTAGTAGGGCACCATAGCTCATAGCTCATCTTCCATAGCTCATTTTCCATAGCTCATCTTCCAACCCACACGCGTGGAGATGTTTATCGTGCCCCTATTGACTCTAAGACTCTGGGATGGAAAAAGTTGGCGGTGATTAGTAGGGCACCATAGCTCATAGCTCATCTTCCAACCCACACGCGTGGAGATGTTATCGTGCATGTACCCATTGACTCTGAGACTCTGGGATGGAAAAAGTTGGCGTTGAGTAGTAGGGCACCATAGCTCATAGCTCATCTTCCATAGCTCATTTTCCAACCCACACGCGTGGAGATGTTTTCGTGCATGTACCCATTGACTCTGAGACTCTGGGATGGAAAAAGTTGGCGGTGATTAGTAGGGCACCATAGGCTCATAGCTCATCTTCCATAGCTCATCTTCCAACCCACACGGGTGGAGATGTTATCGTGCATGTACCCATTGACTCTGAGACTCTGGGATGGAAAAAGTTGGCGTTGAGTAGTAGGGCACCATAGCTCATAGCTCATCTTCCATAGCTCATCTTCCAACCCACACGCGTGGAGATGTTATCGTGCATGTACCCACTGACTCTAAGACTCTGGGATGGAAAAAGTTGGCGGTGATTAGTAGGGGCACCATAGCTCATAGCTCATCTTCCATAGCTCATTTTCCAACCCACACGCGTGGAGATGTTTTCGTGCATGTACCCATTGACTCTGAGGACTCTGGGATGGAAAAAGTTGGCGGTGATTAGTAGGGCAATTTTGAAGGTTTCCATAGCTCATCTTCCAACCCACACGCGTGGAGATGTTATCGTGCATGTATCCACTGACTCTAAGACTCTGGGATGGAAAAAGTTGGCGGTGATTAGTAGGGCACCATAGCTCATAGCTCATCTTCCATAGCTCATCTCCCAACCCACACGCGTGGAGATGTTATCGTGCATGTACCCATTGACTCTGAGACTCTGGGATGGAAAAAGTTGGCGGTGATTAGTAGGGCAATTTTGAAGGTTTCCATAGCTCATCTTCCAACCCCACACGCGTGGAGATGTTATCGTGCATGTATCCACTGACTCTAAGACTCTGGGATGGAAAAAGTTGGCGGTGATTAGTAGGGCAAATTTTTAAGGTTTCCATAGCTCATCTTCCAACCCACACGCGTGGAGATGTTATCGTGCATGTACCCATTGACTCTAAGACTCTGGGATGGAAAAAGTTGGCGGTGGTCAGCAGGGCAATTTTTTAAGGTTTCCATAGCTCATCTTCCAACCCACACGGGTGGTGATGTTATCGTGCATGTACCCATTGACTCTGAGACTCTGGGATGGAAAAAGTTGGCGGTGATTAGTAGGGCACCATAGCTCATAGCTCATCTTCCATAGCTCATCTTCCAACCCACACGCGTGGAGATGTTATCGTGCATGTACCCACTGACTCTAAGACTCTGGGATGGAAAAAGTTGTCGGTGGTCAGCAGGGCAATTTTTAAGGTTTCCGTAGCTCATCTTCCAACCCACACGCGTGGAGATGTTATCGTGCATGTACCCATTGACTCTGAGACTCTGGGATGGAAAAAGTTGGCGTTGGGTAGTAGGGCACCATAGCTCATAGCTCATCTTCCATAGCTCATCTTCCAACCCACACGCGTGGAGATGTTATCGTGCATGTACCCATTGACTCTAAGACTCTGGGATGGAAAAAGTTGGCGGTGATTAGTAGGGCACCATAGCTCATAGCTCATCTTCCATAGCTCATCTTCCAACCCACACGCGTGGAGATGTTATCGTGCATGTAGCCACTGACTCTAAGACTCTGGGATGGAAAAAAGTTGGCGGTGATTAGTAGGGCACCATAACTCATAGCTCATCTTCCATAGCTCATCTTCCAACCCACACGCGTGAAGATGTTATCGTGCATGTACCCATTGACTCTGAGACTCTGGGATGGAAAAAGTGGCGGTGATTAGTAGGGCACCATAGCTCATAGCTCATCTTCCATAGCTCATCTTCCATAGCTCAACTTCCAACCCACACGCGTGGAGATGTTATCGTGCATGTACCCATTGACTCTGAGACTCTGGGATGGAAAAAGTTGGCGGTGATTGGTAGGGCACCATAGCTCATAGCTCATCTTCCATAGCTCATCTTCCAACCCACACGCGTGGAGATGTTATCGTGCATGTACCCATTTGACTCTGAGACTCTGGGATGGAAAAAGTTGGCGGTGGTCAGTAGAGCAATTTTGAACGCTTCCATAGCTCATCTTCCAATCCACACGGGCGGTGATGTTATCGTGCATGTACCCATTGACTCTGAGACTCTGGGATGGAAAAAGTTGGCGTTAAGTAGTAGGGCAATTTTGAAGGTTTCCATAGCTCATCTTCCAACCCACACGCGTGGAGATGTTATCGTGCATGTACCCACTGACTCTAAGACTCTGGGATGGAAAAAGTTGGCGGTGATTAGTAGGGCACCATAGCTCATAGCTCATCTTCCATAGCTCATCTTCCATAGCTCATCTTCCAACCCACACGCGTGGAGATGTTATCGTGCATGTAGCCACTGACTCTAAGACTCTGGGATGGAAAAAGTTGGCGGTGATTAGTAGGGCACCATAGCTCATAGCTCATCTTCCATAGCTCATTTTCCAACCCACACGCGTGGAGATGTTATCGTGCATGTACCCATTGACTCTAAGACTCTGGGATGGAAAAAGTTGGCGGTGATTAGTAGGGCACCATAGCTCATAGCTCATCTTCCATAGCTCATCTTCCAACCCACACGCGTGGAGATGTTATCGTGCATGTACCCATTGACTCTGAGACTCTGGGATGGCAAAAGTTGGCGGTGATTAGTAGGGCAATTTTGAAGGTTTCCATAGCTCATCTTCCAACCCACACGGGTGGTGATGTTATCGTGCATGTACCTATTGACTCTAAGACTCTCCGATGGAAAAAAGTTGGCGTTGAGTAGTAGGGCACCATAGCTCATAGCTCATCTTCCATAGCTCATCTTCCAACCCACACGCGTGGAGATGTTATCGTGCATGTAGCCACTGACTCTAAGACTCTGGGATGGAAAAAAGTTGGCGGTGATTAGTAGGGCACCATAGCTCATAGCTCATCTTCCATAGCTCATCTTCCATAGCTCATCTTCCAACCCACACGCGTGGAGATGTTATCGTGCATGTACCCATTGACTCTGAGACTCTGGGATGGCAAAAGTTGGCGGTGATTAGTAGGGCAATTTTTGAAGGTTTCCATAGCTCATCTTCCAACCCACACGGGTGGTGATGTTATCGTGCATGTACCTATTGACTCTAAGACTCTCGGATGGAAAAAAGTTGGCGTTGAGTAGTAGGGCACCATAGCTCATAGCTCATCTTCCATAGCTCATCTTCCAACCCACACCGCGTGGAGATGTTATCGTGCATGTACCCATTCACTCTGAGACTCTGGGATGGAAAAAGTTGGCGGTGATTAGTAGGGCACCATAGCTCATAGCTCATCTTCCATAGCTCATCTTCCATAGCTCATCTTCCAACCCACACGCGTGGAGATGTTATCGTTCATGTACCCATTGACTCTGAGACTCTGGGATGGAAAAAGTTGGCCGTGGTCAGTAGGGCAATTTTGAAGGTTTCCATAGCTCATCTTCCAACCCACACGCGTGGAGATGTTATCGTGCATGTACCCATTGACTCTGAGACTCTGGGATGGAAAAAGTTGGCGGTGATTAGTAGGGCAATCTTTAAGGTTTCCATAGCTCATCTTCCAACCCCACACGCGTGGAGATGTTATCGTGCATGTACCCATTGACTCTAAGACTCTGGGATGGAAAAAGTTGGCGGTGATTAGTAGGGCACCATAGCTCATAGCTCATCTTCCATAGCTCATCTTCCATAGCTCATCTTCCATAGCTCATCTTCCATAGCTCATCTTCCATAGCTCATCTTCCAACCCACACGGTGGTGATGTTATCGTGCATGTACCCATTGACTCTGAGACTCTGGGATGGAAAAAGTTGGCGTTGATTAGTAGGGCAATTTTGAAGGTTTCCATAGCTCATCTTCCAACCCACACGCGTGGAGATGTTATCGTGCATGTACCCATTGACTCTGAGACTCTGGGATGGAAAAAGTTGGCGGTGATTAGTAGGGCACCATAGCTCATAGCTCATTTTCCAAACCACACGCGTGGAGATGTTATCGTGCATGTACCCATTGACTCTAAGACTCTGGGATGGAAAAAGTTGGCGGTGATTAGTAGGGCACCATAGCTCATAGCTCATCTTCCATAGCTCATCTTCCAACCCACACGCGTGGAGATGTTATCGTGCATGTACCCATTGGACTCTAAAAACTCTGGGATGGAAAAAGTTGGCGTTGAGTAGTAGGGCACCATAGCTCGTAGCTCATCTTCCATAGCTCATCTTCCAACCCACACGCGTGAAGATGTTATCGTGCATGTACCCATTGACTCTAAGACTCTGGGATGGAAAAAGTTGGCGGTGATTAGTAGGGCACATAGCTCATAGCTCATCTTCCATAGCTCATCTTCCAACCCACACGCGTGGAGATGTTATCGTGCATGTACCCATTGACTCTGAGACTCTGGGATGGAAAAAGTTGGCTGTGATTAGTAGGGCAATTTTGAAGGTTTCCATAGCTCATCTTCCAACCCACACGCGTGGAGATGTTATCGTGCATGTACCCATTGACTCTAAGACTCTGGGATGGAAAAAGTTGGCGGTGATTAGTAGGGCACCATAGCTCATAGCTCATCTTCCATAGCTCATCTTCCATAGCTCATCTTCCAACCCACACGCGTGGAGATGTTATCGTGCATGTACCCATTGACTCTGAGACCCTGGGATGGAAAAAGTTGGCGGTGATTAGTAGGGCAATTTTGAAGCTTTCCATAGCTCATCTTCCAACCCACACGCGTGGAGATGTTATCGTGCATGTACCCATTGACTCTGAGACTCTGGGATGGAAAAAGTTGGCGTTGAGTAGTAGGGCACCATAGCTCATAGCTCATCTTCCATAGCTCATCTTCCAACCCACATGCGTGGAGATGTTATCGTGCATGTACCCATTGACTCTAAGACTCTGGGATGGAAAAAGTTGGCGGTGATTAGTAGGGCACCATAGCTCATAGCTCATCTTCCATAGCTCATCTTCCAACCCACACGCGTGGAGATGTTATCGTGCATGTACCCATTGACTCTGAGACTCTGGGATGGAAAAAGTTGGCGGTGATTAGTAGGGCAATTTTGAAGGTTTCCATAGCTCATCTTCCAACCCACACGCGTGGAGATGTTATCGTGCATGTACCCATTGACTCTAAGACTCTGGGATGGAAAAAGTTGGCGGTGATTAGTAGGGCACCATAGCTCATAGCTCATCTTCCATAGCTCATCTTCCAACCCACACGCGTGGAGATGTTATCGTGCATG
>CAKAIZ010000448.1:0-56666 GCA_916610145.1 Eristalis arbustorum | reverse complement strand
AATGGGTACATGCACGATAACATCTCCACGCGTGTGGGTTGGAAGATGAGCTATGGAAGATGAGCTATGAGCTATGGTGCCCTACTAATCACCGCCAACTTTTTCCATCCCAGAGTCTTAGAGTCAATGGGTACATGCACGATAACATCTCCACGCGTGTGGGTTGGAAGATGAGCTATGAGCTATGGTGCCCTACTAATCACCGCCAACTTTTTCCATCACAGAGTCTTAGAGTCAGTGGGTACATGCACGAAAACATCTCCACGCGTGTGGGTTGGAAAATGAGCTATGGAAGATGAGCTATGAGCTATGGTGCCCTACTTATCACCGCCAACTTTTTCCATCCCAGAGTCTCAGAGTCAATGGGTACATGCACGATAATATCTCTACGCGTGTGGGTTGGAAAATGAGCTATAGAAGATGAGCTTTGAGCTATGGTGCCCTACTAATCACCGCCAACTTTTGCCATCCCAGAGTCTCAGAGTCAATGGGTACATGCACGATAACATCACCACCCGTGTGGGTTGGAAGATGAGCTATGGAAACCTTAAAAATTGCCCTGCTGACCACCGCCAACTTTTTCCATCCCAGAGTCTTAGAGTCAATGGGTACTTGCACGATAATATCTCCACGCGTGTGGGTTGGAAGATGAGCTATGGAAACCTTCAAAATTGCCCTACTAATCACCGCAAACTTTTCCATCCCAGAGTCTTAGAGTCAGTGGCTACATGCACGATAACATCTCCACGCGTGTGGGTTGGAAGACGAGCTATGGAAGATGAGCTATGAGCTATGGTGCCCTACTAATCACCGCCAACTTTTTCCATCCCAGAGTCTTAGAGTCAGTGGGTACATGCACGATAACATCTCCACGCGTGTGGGTTGGAAGATGAGCTATGGAAGATGAGCTATGAGCTATGGTGCCCTACTAATCACCGCCAACTTTTTCCATCCCAGAGTCTTAGAGTCAATGGGTACATGCACGATAACATCTCCACGCGTTTCCATCCCAGAGTCTCAGAGTCAATGGGTACATGCACGATAACATCTCCACGCGTGTGGGTTGGAAGATGAGCTATGGAAGATGAGCTATGAGCTATGGTGCCCTACTAATCACCGCCAACTTTTTCCATCCCAGAGTCTTAGAGTCAGCGGGTACATGCACGATAACATCTCCACGCGTGTGGGTTGGAAGATGAGCTATGGAAACCTTCAAAATTGCCCTACTAATCACCGCCAACTTTTTCCATCCCAGAGTCTCAGAGTCAATGGGTACATGCACGAAAACATCTCCACGCGTGTGGGTTGGAAAATGAGCTATGGAAGATGAGCTATGAGCTATGGTGCCCTACTAATCACCGCCAACTTTTTCCATCCCAGAGTCTCAGAGTCAATGGGTACATGCACGATAACATCTCCACGCGTGTGGGTTGGAAAATGAGCTATGGAAGATGAGCTTTGAGCTATGGTGCCCTACTAATCACCGCCAACTTTTGCCATCCCAGAGTCTCAGAGTCAATGGGTACATGCACGATAACATCTCCACGCGTGTGGGTTGGAAGATGAGCTATGGAAGATGAGCTATGAGCTATGGTGCCCTACTAATCACCGCCAACTTTTTCCATCCCAGAGCTTTAGAGTCAATGGGTACATGCACGATAACATCTCCACGCGTGTGGGTTGGAAGATGAGCTATGGAAGATGAGCTATGAGCTATGGTGCCCTACTAATCACCGCCAACTTTTTCCATCCCAGAGTCTCAGAGTCAATGGGTACATGCACGATAATATCTCCACGCGTGTGGGTTGGAAGATGAGCTATGGAAACCTTCAAAATTGCCCTACTGACCACGGCCAACTTTTTCCATCCCAGATTCTTAGAGTCAATAGGTACATGCACGATAACATCTCCACGCGTGTGGGTTGGAAGATGAGCTATGAGCTATGGTGCCCTACTAATCACCGCCAACTTTTTCCATCCCAGAGTCTTAGAGTCAGTGGCTACATGCACGATAACATCTCCACGCGTGTGGGTTGGAAGATGAGCTATGGAAGATGAGCTATGAGCTATGGTGCCCTACTAATCACCGCCAACTTTTTCCATCCCAGAGTCTCAGAGTCAATGGGTACATGCACGATAACATCTCCACGCGTGTGGGTTGGAAGATGAGCTATGGAAACCTTCAAAATTGCCCTACTAATCACCGCCAACTTTTTCCATCCCAGAGTCTCAGAGTCAATGGGTACATGCACGATAACATCTCCACGCGTGTGGGTTGGAAGATGAGCTATGGAAGATGAGCTATGGAAGATGAGCTATGAGCTATGGTGCCCTACTAATCACCGCCAACTTTTTCCATCCAGAGTCTTAGAGTCAGTGGGTACATGCACGATAACATCTCCACGCGTGTGGGTTGGAAGATGAGCTATGGAAACCTTCAAAATTGCCCTACTGATCACCGCCAACTTTTTCCATCCCAGAGTCTCAGAGTCAATGGGTACATGCACGATAATATCTCCACGCGTGTGGGTTGGAAGATGAGCTATGGAAGATGAGCTTTGAGCTATGGTGCCCTACTAATCACCGCCAACTTTTGCCATCCCAGAGTCTCAGAGTCAATGGGTACATGCACGATAACATCACCACCCGTGTGGGTTGGAAGATGAGCTATGGAAACTTAAAAATTGCCCTGCTGACCACCGCCAACTTTTTCCATCCCAGAGTCTTAGAGTCAATGGGTACATGCACGATAATATCTCCACGCGTGTGGGTTGGAAGATGAGCTATGGAAACCTTCAAAATTGCCCTACTAATCACCGCCAACTTTTTCCATCGCAGAGTCTTAGAGTCAGTGGCTACATGCACGATAACATCTCCACGCTTGTGGGTTGGAAGATGAGCTATGGAAGATGAGCTATGAGCTATGGTGCCCTACTAATCACCGCCAACTTTTTCCATCCCAGAGTCTTAGAGTCAGTGGGTACATGCACGATAACATCTCCACGCGTGTGTGTTGGAAGATGAGCTATGGAAACCTTCAAAATTGCCCTACTAATCACCGCCAACTTTTTCCATCCCAGAGTCTTAGAGTCAGTGGGTACATGCACGATAACATCTCCACGCGTGTGGGTTGGAAGATGTGCTGTGGAAGATGAGCTATGAGCTATGGTGCCCTACTAATCACCGCCAACTTTTGCCATCCCAGAGTCTCAGAGTCAATGGGTACATGCACGATAACATCACCACCCGTGTGGGTTGGAAGATGAGCTATGGAAGATGAGCTATGAGCTATGGTGCCCTACTAATCACCGCCAACTTTTTCCATCCCAGAGTCTTAGAGTCAATGGGTACATGCACGATAACATCTCCACGCGTTTCCATCCCAGAGTCTCAGAGTCAAAGGGTACATGCACGATAACATCTCCACGCGTGTGGGTTGGAAGATGAGCTATGGAAGATGAGCTATGAGCTATGGTGCCCTACTAATCACCGCCAACTCTTTCCATCCCAGAGTCTTAGAGTCAGTGGGTACATGCACGATAACATCTCCACGCGTGTGGGTTGGAAGATGAGCTATGGAAACCTTCAAAATTGCCCTACTAATCACCGCCAACTTTTTCCATCCCAGAGTCTCAGAGTCAATGGGTACATGCACGAAAACATCTCCACGCGTGTGGGTTGGAAAATGAGCTATGGAAGATGAGCTATGAGCTATGGTGCCCTACTAATCACCGCCAACTTTTTTCCATCCCAGAGTCTCAGAGTCAATGGGTACATGCACGATAACATCTCCACGCGTGTGGGTTGGAAAATGAGCTATGGAAGATGAGCTTTGAGCTATGGTGCCCTACTAATCACCGCCAACTTTTGCATCCCAGAGTCTCAGAGTCAATGGGTACATGCACGATAACATCTCCACGCGTGTGGGTTGGAAGATGAGCTATGGAAGATGAGCTATGGAAGATGAGCTATGAGCTATGGTGCCCTACTAATCACCGCCAACTTTTTCCATCCCAGAGTCTTAGAGTCAATGGGTACATGCACGATAACATCTCCACGCGTGTGGGTTGGAAGATGAGCTATGGAAACCTTCAAAATTGCACTACTAATCACCGCCAACTTTTTCCATCCCAGAGTCTTAGAGTCAATGGGTACATGCACGATAATATCTCCACGCGTGTGGGTTGGAAGATGAGCTATGGAAACCTTCAAAATTGCCCTACTAATCACCGCCAAATTTTTCCATCCCAGAGTCTTAGAGTCAATAGGTACATGCACGATAACATCTCCACGCGTGTGGGTTGGAAGATGAGCTATGAGCTATGGTGCCCTACTAATCACCGCCAACTTTTTCCATCCCAGAGTCTTAGAGTCAGTGGCTACATGCACGATAACATCTCCACGCGTGTGGGTTGGAAGATGAGCTATGGAAGATGAGCTATGAGCTATGGTGCCCTACTAATCACCGCCAACTTTTTCCATCCCAGAGTCTCAGAGTCAATGGGTACATGCACGATAACATCTCCACGCGTGTGGGTTGGAAGATGAGCTATGGAAACCTTCAAAATTGCCCTACTAATCACCGCCAACTTTTTCCATCCCAGAGTCTCAGAGTCAATGGGTACATGCACGATAATATCTCCACGCGTGTGGGTTGGAAGATGAGCTATGGAAACCTTCAAAATTGCCCTACTGACCACGGCCAACTTTTTCCATCCCAGATTCTCAGAGTCAATGGGTACATGCACGATAACATCTCCACGCGTGTGGGTTGGAAGATGAGCTATGGAAGATGAGCTATGGAAGATGAGCTATGGAAGATGAGCTATGAGCTATGGTGCCCTACTAATCACCGCCAACTTTTTCCATCCCAGAGTCTTAGAGTCAATGGGTACATGCACGATAACATCTCCACGCGTGTGGGTTGGAAGATGAGCTATGGAAACCTTCAAAATTGCCCTACTAATCACCGCCAACTTTTTCCATCCCAGAGTCTCAGAGTCAATGGGTACATGCACGATAATATCTCCACGCGTGTGGGTTGGAAGATGAGCTATGGAAACCTTCAAATTTGCCCTACTGACCACGGCCAACTTTTTCCATCCCAGATTCTCAGAGTCAATGGGTACATGCACGATAACATCTCCACGCGTGTGGGTTGGAAGATGAGCTATGGAAGATGAGCTATGAGCTATGGTACCCTACTAATCACCGCCAACTTTTTCCATCCCAGAGTCTTAGAGTCAATAGGTACATGCACGATAACATCTCCACGCGTGTGGGTTGGAAAATGAGCTATGGAAGATGAGCTTTGAGCTATGGTGCCCTACTAATCACCGCCAACTTTTGCCATCCCAGAGTCTCAGAGTCAATGGGTACATGCACGATAACATCTCCACGCGTGTGGGTTGGAAGATGAGCTATGGAAGATGAGCTATGGAAGATGAGCTATGAGCTATGGTGCCCTACTAATCACCGCCAACTTTTTCCATCCCAGAGTCTTAGAGTCAATGGGTACATGCACGATAACATCTCCACGCGTGTGGGTTGGAAGATGAGCTATGGAAACCTTCAAAATTGCCCTACTAATCACCGCCAACTTTTTCCATCCCAGAGTCTCAGAGTCAATGGGTACATGCACGATAATATCTCCACGCGTGTGGGTTGGAAGATGAGCTATGGAAACCTTCAAAATTGCCCTACTAATCACCGCCAAATTTTTCCATCCCAGAGTCTTAGAGTCAATAGGTACATGCACGATAACATCTCCACGCGTGTGGGTTGGAAGATGAGCTATGAGCTATGGTGCCCTACTAATCACCGCCAACTTTTTCCATCCCAGAGTCTTAGAGTCAGTGGCTACATGCACGATAACATCTCCACGCGTGTGGGTTGGAAGATGAGCTATGGAAGATGAGCTATGAGCTATGGTGCCCTACTAATCACCGCCAACTTTTTCCATCCCAGAGTCTCAGAGTCAATGGGTACATGCACGATAACATCTCCACGCGTGTGGGTTGGAAGATGAGCTATGGAAACCTTCAAAATTGCCCTACTAATCACCGCCAACTTTTTCCATCCCAGAGTCTCAGAGTCAATGGGTACATGCACGATAACATCTCCACGCGTGTGGGTTGGAAGATGAGCTATGGAAGATGAGCTATGGAAGATGAGCTATGAGCTATGGTGCCCTACTAATCACCGCCAACTTTTTCCATCCCAGAGTCTTAGAGTCAATGGGTACATGCACGATAACATCTCCACGCGTGTGGGTTGGAAGATGAGCTATGGAAACCTTCAAAATTGCCCTACTAATCACCGCCAACTTTTTCCATCCCAGAGTCTCAGAGTCAATGGGTACATGCACGATAATATCTCCACGCGTGTGGGTTGGAAGATGAGCTATGGAAACCTTCAAAATTGCCCTACTGACCACGGCCAACTTTTTCCATCCCAGATTCTTAGAGTCAATAGGTACATGCACGATAACATCTCCACGCGTGTGGGTTGGAAGATGAGCTATGGAAACCTTCAAAATTGCCCTACTGACCACGGCCAACTTTTTCCATCCCAGAGTCTTAGAGTCAATAGGTACATGCACGATAACATCTCCACGCGTGTGGGTTGGAAGATGAGCTATGGAAACCTTCAAAATTGCCCTACTAATCACCGCCAACTTTTTTCCATCCCAGAGTCTTAGAGTCAATAGGTACATGCACGATAACATCTCCACGCGTGTGGGTTGGAAGATGAGCTATGGAAGATGAGCTATGAGCTATGGTGCCCTACTAATCACCGCCAACTTTTTCCATCCCAGAGTCTTAGAGTCAATGGGTACATGCACGATAACATCTCCACGCGTGTGGGTTGGAAGATGAGCTATGAAAGATGAGCTATGAGCTATGGTGCCCTACTAATCACCGCCAACTTTTTCCATCCCAGAGTCTCAGAGTCAATGGGTACATGCACGATAACATCTCCACGCGTGTGGGTTGGAAGATGAGCTATGGAAACCTTCAAAATTGCCCTACTAATCACCGCCAACTTTTTCCATCCCAGAGTCTCAGAGTCAATGGGTACATGCACGATAATATCTCCACGCGTGTGGGTTGGAAGATGAGCTATGGAAACCTTCAAAATTGCCCTACTGACCACGGCCAACTTTTTCCATCCCAGATTCTTAGAGTCAATAGGTACATGCACGATAACATCTCCACGCGTGTGGGTTGGAAGATGAGCTATGGAAACCTTCAAAATTGCCCTACTGACCACGGCCAACTTTTTCCATCCCAGAGTCTCAGAGTCAATGGGTACATGCACGATAACATCTCCACGCGTGTGGGTTGGAAGATGAGCTATGGAAGATGAGCTATGAGCTATGGTGCCCTACTAATCACCGCCAACTTTTTCCATCCCAGAGTCTTAGAGTCAATGGGTACATGCACGATAACATCTCCACGCGTGTGGGTTGGAAAATGAGCTATTGAAGATGAGCTATGAGCTATGGTGCCCTACTAATCACCGCCAACTTTTTCCATCCCAGAGTCTCAGAGTCAATGGGTACATGCACGATAACATCTCCACGCGTGTGGGTTGGAAAATGAGCTATGGAAGATGAGCTTTGAGCTATGGTGCCCTACTAATCACCGCCAACTTTTGCCATCCCAGAGTCTCATAGTCAATGGGTACATGCACGATAACATCTCCACGCGTGTGGGTTGGAAAATGAGCTATGGAAGATGAGCTTTGAGCTATGGTGCCCTACTAATCACCGCCAACTTTTTCCATCCCAGAGTCTCAGAGTCAATGGGTACATGCACGATAACATCTCCACGCGTGTGGGTTGGAAGATGAGCTATGGAAGATGAGCTATGAGCTATGGTGCCCTACTACTCAACGCCAACTTTTTCCATCCCAGAGTCTCAGAGTCAATGGGTACATGCACGATAACATCTCCACGCGTGTGGGTTGGAAGATGAGCTATGGAAGATGAGCTATGAGCTATGGTGCCCTACTACTCAACGCCAACTTTTTCCATCCCAGAGTCTCAGAGTCAATGGGTACATGCACGATAACATCTCCACGCGTGTGGGTTGGAAGATAAACTATGGAAAATGAGCTATGGAAGATGAGCTATGAGCTATGGTGCCCTACTAATCACCGCCAACTTTTTCCATCCCAGAGTCTTAGAGTCAATGGGTACATGCACGATAACATCTCCACGCGTGTGGGTTGGAAAATGAGCTATGGAAGATGAGCTATGAGCTATGGTGCCCTACTAATCACCGCCAACTTTTTCCATCCCAGAGTCTTAGAGTCAGTGGGTACATGCACGATAATATCTCCACGCGTGTGGGTTGGAAGATGAGCTATGAGCTATGGTGCCCTACTAATCACCGCCAACTTTTTCCATCCCAGAGTCTTAGAGTCAATGGGTACATGCACGATAACATCTCCACGCGTGTGGGTTGGAAGATGAGCTATGAGCTATGGTGCCCTACTAATCACCGCCAACTCTTTCCATCCCAGAGTCTTAGAGTCAATGGGTACATGCACGATAACATCTCCACGCGTGTGGGTTGGAAGATGAGCTATGGAAGATGAGCTATGGAAGATGAGCTATGGAAGATGAGCTATGAGCTATGGTGCCCTACTAATCACCGCCAACTTTTTCCATCCCAGAGTCTTAGAGTCAATGGGTACATGCACGATAACATCTCCACGCGTGTGGGTTGGAAGATGAGCTATGGAAACCTTCAAAATTGCCCTACTGACCACGGCCAACTTTTTCCATCCGAGAGTCTTAGAGTCAATAGGTACATGCACGATAACATCTCCACGCGTGTGGGTTGGAAGATGAGCTATGGAAGATGAGCTATGAGCTATGGTGCCCTACTAATCACCGCCAACTTTTTCCATCCCAGAGTCTTAGAGTCAATGGGTACATGCACGATAACATCTCCACGCGTGTGGGTTGGAAGATGAGCTATGGAAACCTTCAAAATTGCCCTACTAATCACCGCCAACTTTTTCCATCCCAGAGTCTTAGAGTCAATGGGTACATGCACGATAACATCTCCACGCGTGTGGGTTGGAAGATGAGCTATGGAAAATGAGCTATGGAAGATGAGCTATGGAAGATGAGCTATGAGCTATGGTGCCCTACTAATCACCGCCAACTCTTTCCATCCCAGAGTCTTAGAGTCAATGGGTACATGCACGATAACATCTCCACGCGTGTGGGTTGGAAGATGAGCTATGGAAGATGAGCTATGGAAGATGAGCTATGGAAGATGAGCTATGAGCTATGGTGCCCTACTAATCACCGCCAACTTTTTCCATCCCAGAGTCTTAGAGTCAATGGGTACATGCACGATAACATCTCCACGCGTGTGGGTTGGAAGATGAGCTATGGAAACCTTCAAAATTGCCCTACTAATCACCGCCAACTTTTTCCATCCCAGAGTCTCAGAGTCAATGGGTACATGCACGATAACATCTCCACGCGTGTGGGTTGGAAGATGAGCTATGGAAGATGAGCTATGAGCTATGGTACCCTACTAATCACCGCCAACTTTTTCCATCCCATAGTCTTAGAGTCAATGGGTACATGCACGATAACATCTCCACGCGTGTGGGTTGGAAGATGAGCTATGAGCTATGGTGCCCTACTAATCACCGCCAACTTTTTCCATCCCAGAGTCTTAGAGTCAATGGGTACATGCACGATAACATCTCCACGCGTGTGGGTTGGAAGATGAGCTATGGAAGATGAGCTATGAGCTATGGTACCCTACTAATCACCGCCAACTTTTTCCATCCCAGAGTCTTAGAGTCAATGGGTACATACACGATAACATCTCCACGCGTGTGGGTTGGAAGATTAGCTATGAGCTATGGTGCCCTACTAATCACCGCCAACTTTTTCCATCCCAGAGTCTTAGAGTCAATGGGTACATGCACGATAACATCTCCACGCGTGTGGGTTGGAAGATGAGCTATGGAAGATGAGCTATGAGCTATGGTGCCCTACTAATCACCGCCAACTTTTTCCATCCCAGAGTCTCAGAGTCAATGGGTACATGCACGAAAACATCTCCACGCGTGTGGGTTGGAAGATGAGCTATGGAAACCTTCAAAATTGCCCTACTAATCACCGCCAACTTTTTCCATCCCAGAGTCTCAGAGTCAATGGGTACATGCACGATAATATCTCCACGCGTGTGGGTTGGAAGATGAGCTATGGAAACCTTCAAAATTGCCCTACTGACCACGGCCAACTTTTTCCATCCCAGATTCTTAGAGTCAATAGGTACATGCACGATAACATCTCCACGCGTGTGGGTTGGAAGATGAGCTATGGAAACCTTCAAAATTGCCCTACTGACCACGGCCAACTTTTTCCATCCCAGAGTCTCAGAGTCAATGGGTACATGCACGATAACATCTCCACGCGTGTGGGTTGGAAGATGAGCTATGGAAGATGAGCTATGAGCTATGGTGCCCTACTAATCACCGCCAACTTTTTCCATCCCAGAGTCTCAGAGTCAATGGGTACATGCACGAAAACATCTCCACGCGTGTGGGTTGGAAAATGAGCTATTGAAGATGAGCTATGAGCTATGGTGCCCTACTAATCACCGCCAACTTTTTCCATCCCAGAGTCTCAGAGTCAATGGGTACATGCACGATAACATCTCCACGCGTGTGGGTTGGAAAATGAGCTATGGAAGATGAGCTTTGAGCTATGGTGCCCTACTAATCACCGCCAACTTTTGCCATCCCAGAGTCTCATAGTCAATGGGTACATGCACGATAACATCTCCACGCGTGTGGGTTGGAAAATGAGCTATGGAAGATGAGCTTTGAGCTATGGTGCCCTACTAATCACCGCCAACTTTTTCCATCCCAGAGTCTCAGAGTCAATGGGTACATGCACGATAACATCTCCACGCGTGTGGGTTGGAAGATGAGCTATGGAAGATGAGCTATGAGCTATGGTGCCCTACTACTCAACGCCAACTTTTTCCATCCCAGAGTCTCAGAGTCAATGGGTACATGCACGATAACATCTCCACGCGTGTGGGTTGGAAGATGAGCTATGGAAGATGAGCTATGAGCTATGGTGCCCTACTACTCAACGCCAACTTTTTCCATCCCAGAGTCTCAGAGTCAATGGGTACATGCACGATAACATCTCCACGCGTGTGGGTTGGAAGATAAGCTATGGAAAATGAGCTATGGAAGATGAGCTATGAGCTATGGTGCCCTACTAATCACCGCCAACTTTTTCCATCCCAGAGTCTTAGAGTCAATGGGTACATGCACGATAACATCTCCACGCGTGTGGGTTGGAAAATGAGCTATGGAAGATGAGCTATGAGCTATGGTGCCCTACTAATCACCGCCAACTTTTTCCATCCCAGAGTCTTAGAGTCAGTGGGTACATGCACGATAATATCTCCACGCGTGTGGGTTGGAAGATGAGCTATGAGCTATGGTGCCCTACTAATCACCGCCAACTTTTTCCATCCCAGAGTCTTAGAGTCAATGGGTACATGCACGATAACATCTCCACGCGTGTGGGTTGGAAGATGAGCTATGAGCTATGGTGCCCTACTAATCACCGCCAACTTTTTCCATCCCAGAGTCTTAGAGTCAATGGGTACATGCACGATAACATCTCCACGCGTGTGGGTTGGAAGATGAGCTATGGAAACCTTCAAAATTGCCCTACTGACCACGGCCAACTTTTTCCATCCGAGAGTCTTAGAGTCAATAGGTACATGCACGATAACATCTCCACGCGTGTGGGTTGGAAGATGAGCTATGGAAGATGAGCTATGAGCTATGGTGCCCTACTAATCACCGCCAACTTTTTCCATCCCAGAGTCTTAGAGTCAATGGGTACATGCACGATAACATCTCCACGCGTGTGGGTTGGAAGATGAGCTATGGAAACCTTCAAAATTGCCCTACTAATCACCGCCAACTTTTTCCATCCCAGAGTCTTAGAGTCAATGGGTACATGCACGATAACATCTCCACGCGTGTGGGTTGGAAGATGAGCTATGGAAAATGAGCTATGGAAGATGAGCTATGGAAGATGAGCTATGAGCTATGGTGCCCTACTAATCACCGCCAACTCTTTCCATCCCAGAGTCTTAGAGTCAATGGGTACATGCACGATAACATCTCCACGCGTGTGGGTTGGAAGATGAGCTATGGAAGATGAGCTATGGAAGATGAGCTATGGAAGATGAGCTATGAGCTATGGTGCCCTACTAATCACCGCCAACTTTTTCCATCCCAGAGTCTTAGAGTCAATGGGTACATGCACGATAACATCTCCACGCGTGTGGGTTGGAAGATGAGCTATGGAAACCTTCAAAATTGCCCTACTACTCAACGCCAACTTTTTCCATCCCAGAGTCTCAGAGTCAATGGGTACATGCACGATAACATCACCGCCCGTGTGGATTGGAAGATGAGCTATGAGCTATGGTGCCCTACTAATCACCGCCAACTTTTTCCATCCCAGAGTCTCAGAGTCAATGGGTACATGCACGATAACATCTCCACGCGTGTGGGTTGGAAGATGAGCTATGGAAGATGAGCTATGAGCTATGGTACCCTACTAATCACCGCCAACTTTTTCCATCCCATAGTCTTAGAGTCAATGGGTACATGCACGATAACATCTCCACGCGTGTGGGTTGGAAGATGAGCTATGAGCTATGGTGCCCTACTAATCACCGCCAACTTTTTCCATCCCAGAGTCTTAGAGTCAATGGGTACATGCACGATAACATCTCCACGCGTGTGGGTTGGAAGATGAGCTATGGAAGATGAGCTATGAGCTATGGTACCCTACTAATCACCGCCAACTTTTTCCATCCCAGAGTCTTAGAGTCAATGGGTACATGCACGATAACATCTCCACGCGTGTGGGTTGGAAGATTAGCTATGAGCTATGGTGCCCTACTAATCACCGCCAACTTTTTCCATCCCAGAGTCTTAGAGTCAATGGGTACATGCACGATAACATCTCCACGCGTGTGGGTTGGAAGATGAGCTATGGAAGATGAGCTATGAGCTATGGTGCCCTACTAATCACCGCCAACTTTTTCCATCCCAGAGTCTCAGAGTCAATGGGTACATGCACGAAAACATCTCCACGCGTGTGGGTTGGAAGATGAGCTATGGAAGATGAGCTATGGAAGATGAGCTATGGAAGATGAGCTATGAGCTATGGTGCCCTACTAATCACCGCCAACTCTTTCCATTCCAGAGTCTTAGAGTCAATGGGTACATGCACGATAACATCTCCACGCGTGTGGGTTGGAAGATGAGCTATGGAAGATGAGCTATGGAAGATGAGCTATGGAAGATGAGCTATGAGCTATGGTGCCCTACTAATCACCGCCAACTTTTTCCATCCCAGAGTCTTAGAGTCAATGGGTACATGCACGATAACATCTCCACGCGTGTGGGTTGGAAGATGAGCTATGGAAACCTTCAAAATTGCCCTACTGACCACGGCCAACTTTTTCCATCCGAGAGTCTTAGAGTCAATAGGTACATGCACGATAACATCTCCACGCGTGTGGGTTGGAAGATGAGCTATGGAAGATGAGCTATGAGCTATGGTGCCCTACTAATCACCGCCAACTTTTTCCATCCCAGAGTCTTAGAGTCAATGGGTACATGCACGATAACATCTCCACGCGTGTGGGTTGGAAGATGAGCTATGGAAACCTTCAAAATTGCCCTACTAATCACCGCCAACTTTTTCCATCCCAGAGTCTTAGAGTCAATGGGTACATGCACGATAACATCTCCACGCGTGTGGGTTGGAAGATGAGCTATGGAAGATGAGCTATGGAAGATGAGCTATGAGCTATGGTGCCCTACTAATCACCGCCAACTCTTTCCATCCCAGAGTCTTAGAGTCAATGGGTACATGCACGATAACATCTCCACGCGTGTGGGTTGGAAGATGAGCTATGGAAGATGAGCTATGGAAGATGAGCTATGGAAGATGAGCTATGAGCTATGGTGCCCTACTAATCACCGCCAACTTTTTCCATCCCAGAGTCTTAGAGTCAATGGGTACATGCACGATAACATCTCCACGCGTGTGGGTTGGAAGATGAGCTATGGAAACCTTCAAAATTGCCCTACTGACCACGGCCAACTTTTTCCATCCGAGAGTCTTAGAGTCAATAGGTACATGCACGATAACATCTCCACGCGTGTGGGTTGGAAGATGAGCTATGGAAGATGAGCTATGAGCTATGGTGCCCTACTAATCACCGCCAACTTTTTCCATCCCAGAGTCTTAGAGTCAATGGGTACATGCACGATAACATCTCCACGCGTGTGGGTTGGAAGATGAGCTATGGAAACCTTCAAAATTGCCCTACTAATCACCGCCAACTTTTTCCATCCCAGAGTCTCAGAGTCAATGGGTTCATGCACGATAACATCTCCACGCTTGTGGGTTGGAAGATGAGCTATGGAAGATGAGCTATGAGCTATGGTGCCCTACTAATCACCGCCAACTTTTTCCATCCCAGAGTCTTAGAGTCAATGGGTACATGCACGATAACATCTCCACGCGTGTGGGTTGGAAGATGAGCTATGGAAACCTTCAAAATTGCCCTACTAATCACCGCCAACTTTTTCCATCCCAGAGTCTTAGAGTCAGTGGGTACATGCACGATAACATCTCCACGCGTGCGGGTTGGAAGATGAGCTATGGAAGATGAGCTATGAGCTATGGTGCCCTACTAATCACCGCCAACTTTTTCCATCCCAGAGTCTTAGAGTCAATGGGTACATGCACGATAACATCTCCACGCGTGTGGGTTGGAAGATGAGCTATGGAAGATCAGCTATGAGCTATGGTGCCCTACTAATCACCGCCAACTTTGTCCATCCCAGAGTCTTAGAGTCAATGGGTACATGCACGATAACATCTCCACGCGTGTGGGTTGGAAGATGAGCTATGGAAGATGAGCTATGAGCTATGGTGCCCTACTAATCACCGCCAACTTTTTCCATCCCAGAGTCTTAGAGTCAATGGGTGCATGCACGATAACATCTCCACGCGTGTGGGTTGGAAGATGAGCTATGGAAACCTTCAAAATTGCCCTACTAATCACCGCCAACTTTTTCCATCCCAGAGTCTCAGAGTCAATGGGTACATGCACGATAACATCTCCACGCGTGTGGGTTGGAAGATGAGCTATGGAAGATGAGCTATGAGCTATGGTGCCCTACTAATCACCGCCAACTTTTTCCATCCCAGAGTCTTAGAGTCAATGGGTACATGCACGATAACATCTCCACGCGTGTGGGTTGGAAGATGAGCTATGGAAACCTTCAAAATTGCCCTACTAATCACCGCCAACTTTTTCCATCCCAGAGTCTTAGAGTCAGTGGGTACATGCACGATAACATCTCCACGCGTGTGGGTTGGAAGATGAGCTATGGAAGATGAGCTATGAGCTATGGTGCCCTACTAATCACCGCCAACTTTTTCCATCCCAGAGTCTTAGAGTCAATGGGTACATGCACGATAACATTTCCACGCGTGTGGGTTGGAAGATGAGCTATGGAAGATCAGCTATGAGCTATGGTGCCCTACTAATCACCGCCAACTTTTTCCATCCCAGAGTCTTAGAGTCAGTGGGTACATGCACGATAACATCTCCACGCGTGTGGGTTGGAAGATGAGCTATGGAAGATGAGCTATGAGCTATGGTGCCCTACTAGTCACCGCCAACTTTTTCCATCCCAGAGTCTTAGAGTCAATGGGTACATGCACGATAACATCTCCACGCGTGTGGGTTGGAAGATGAGCTATGGAAGATGAGCTATGAGCTATGGTGCCCTACTAATCACCGCCAACTTTTTCCATCCCAGAGTCTTAGAGTCAATAGGTACATGCACGATAACATCTCCACGCGTGTGGATTGGAAGAGGAGCTATGGAAGATGAGCTATGAGCTATGGTACCCTACTAATCACCGCCAACTTTTTCCATCCCAGAGTCTTAGAGTCAATGGGTACATGCACGATAACATCTCCACGCGTGTGGGTTGGAAGATGAGCTATGGAAACCTTCAAAATTGCCCTACTAATCACCGCCAACTTTTTCCATCCCAGAGTCTTAGAGTCAGTGGGTACATGCACGATAACATCTCCACGCGTGTGGGTTGGAAGATGAGCTATGGAAGATGAGCTATGAGCTATGGTGCCCTACTATTCACCGCCAACTTTTTCCATCCCAGAGTCTTAGAGTCAATGGGTACATGCACGATAACATCTCCACGCGTGTGGGTTGGAAGATGAGCTATGGAAGATCAGCTATGAGCTATGGTGCCCTACTAATCACCGTCAACTTTTTCCATCCCAGAGTCTTAGAGTCAGTGGGTACATGCACGATAACATCTCCACGCGTGTGGGTTGGAAGATGAGCTATGGAAGATGAGCTATGAGCTATGGTGCCCTACTAATCACCGCCAACTTTTTCCATCCCAGAGTCTTAGAGTCAATGGGTACATGCACGATAACATCTCCACGCGTGTGGGTTGGAAGATGAGCTATGGAAACCTTCAAAATTGCCCTACTAATCACCGCCAACTTTTTCCATCCCAGAGTCTCAGAGTCAATGGGTACATGCACGATAACATCACCGCCCGTGTGGATTGGAAGATGAGCTATGGAAGATCAGCTATGAGCTATGGTGCCCTACTAATCACCGCCAACTTTTTCCATCCCAGAGTCTTAGAGTCAATGGGTACATGCACGATAACATCTCCACGCGTGTGGGTTGGAAGATGAGCTATGGAAACCTTCAAAATTGCCCTACTGACCACGGCCAACTTTTTCCATCCGAGAGTCTTAGAGTCAATAGGTACATGCACGATAACATCTCCACGCGTGTGGGTTGGAAGATGAGCTATGGAAGATGAGCTATGAGCTATGGTGCCCTACTAATCACCGCCAACTGTTTCCATCCCAGAGTCTTAGAGTCAATGGGTACATGCACGATAACATCTCCACGCGTGTGGGTTGGAAGATGAGCTATGGAAACCTTCAAAATCGCCCTACTAATCACCGCCAACTTTTTCCATCCCAGAGTCTCAGAGTCAATGGGTACATGCACGATAACATCTCCACGCGTGTGGGTTGGAAGATGAGCTATGGAAGATGAGCTATGAGCTATGGTGCCCTACTAATCACCGCCAACTTTTTCCATCCCAGAGTCTTAGAGTCAATGGGTACATGCACGATAACATCTCCACGCGTGTGGGTTGGAAGATGAGCTATGGAAACCTTCAAAATTGCCCTACTAATCACCGCCAACTTTTTCCATCCCAGAGTCTTAGAGTCAATGGGTACATGCACGATAACATCTCCACGCGTGTGGGTTGGAAGATGAGCTATGGAAACCTTCAAAATTGCCCTACTAATCACCGCCAACTTTTTCCATCCCAGAGTCTCAGAGTCAATGGGTACATGCACGATAACATCTCCACGCGTGTGGGTTGGAAGATGAGCTATGGAAGATGAGCTATGGAAGATGAGCTATGAGCTATGGTGCCCTACTAATCACCGCCAACTTTTTCCATCCCAGAGTCTTAGAGTCAATGGGTACATGCACGATAATATCTCCACGCGTGTGGGTTGGAAGATGAGCTATGGAAACCTTCAAAATTGCCCTACTAATCATCGCCAACTTTTTCCATCCCAGAGTCTTAGAGTCAATGGGTACATGCACGATAACATCACCGCCCGTGTGGATTGGAAGATGAGCTATGGAAGCGTTCAAAATTGCCCTACTGACCACCGCCAACTTTTTCCATCCCAGAGTCTCAGAGTCAATGGGTACATGCACGATAACATCTCCACGCGTGTGGGTTGGAAGATGAGCTATGGAAGATGAGCTATGAGCTATGGTGCCCTAATAATCACCGCCAACTTTTTCCATCCCAGAGTCTCAGAGTCAATGGGTACATGCACGATAACATCTCCACGCGTGTGGGTTGGAAGATGAGCTATGGAAGATGAGCTATGAGCTATGGTGCCCTACTACTCAACGCCAACTTTTTCCATCCCAGAGTCTCAGAGTCAATGGGTACATGCACGATAACATCTCCACGCGTGTGGGTTGGAAGATGAGCTATGGAAGATGAGCTATGAGCTATGGTGCCCTACTAATCACCGCCAACTTTTTCCCTTCCAGAGTCTCAGAGTCAATGGGTACATGCACGATAACATCACCACCCGTGTGGGTTGGAAGATGAGCTATGGAAACCTTCAAAATTGCCCTACTAATCACCGCCAACTTTTTCCATCCCAGAGTCTTAGAGTCAATGGGTACATGCACGATAACATCACCACCCGGTTTGGGTTGGAAGATGAGCTATGGAAACCTTCAAAATTGCCCTACTAATCACCGCCAACTTTTTCCATCCCAGAGTCTTAGAGTCAGTGGGTACATGCACGATAACATCACCACCCGGTTTGGGTTGGAAGATGAGCTATGGAAACCTTCAAAATTGCCCTACCAATCACCGCCAACTTTTTCCATCCCAGAGTCTCAGAGTCAATGGGTACATGCACGAAAACATCTCCACGCGTGTGGGTTGGAAAATGAGCTATGGAAGATGAGCTATGAGCTATGGTGCCCTACTAATCACCGCCAACTTTTTCCATCCCAGAGTCTCAGAGTCAATGGGTACATGCACGATAACATCTCCACGCGTGTGGGTTGGAAGATGAGCTATGGAAGATGAGCTATGGAAGATGAGCTATGGAAGATGAGCTATGAGCTATGGTGCCCTACTAATCACCGCCAACTTTTTCCATCCCAGAGTCTCAGAGTCAATGGGTACATGCACGATAACATCACCACCCGTGTGGGTTGGAAGATGAGCTATGGAAACCTTAAAGATTGCCCTGCTGACCACCGCCAACTTTTTCCATCCCAGAGTCTTAGAGTCAGTGGCTACATGCACGATAACATCTCCACGCGTGTGGGTTGGAAGATGAGCTATGGAAGATGAGCTATGAGCTATGGTGCCCTACTAATCACCGCCAACTTTTTCCATCCCAGAGTCTTAGAGTCAATGGGTACATGCACGATAACATCTCCACGCGTGTGGGTTGGAAGATGAGCTATGGAAACCTTCAAAATTGCCCTACTAATCACCGCCAACTTTCTCCATCCCAGAGTCTCAGAGTCAATGGGTACATGCACGATAACATCTCCACGCGTGTGGGTTGGAAGATGAGCTATGGAAGATGAGCTATGAGCTATGGTGCCCTACTAATCACCGCCAACTTTTTCCATCCCAGAGTCTCAGAGTCAATGGGTACATGCACGATAATATCTCCACGCGTGTGGGTTGGAAGATGAGCTATGGAAACCTTCAAAATTGCCCTACTAACCACGGCCAACTTTTTCCATCCCAGATTCTTAGAGTCAATAGGTACATGCACGATAACATCTCCACGCGTGTGGGTTGGAAGATGAGCTATGGAAACCTTCAAAATTGCCCTACTGACCACGGCCAACTTTTTCCATCCCAGAGTCTTAGAGTCAATGGGTACATGCACGATAACATCTCCACGCGTGTGGGTTGGAAGATGAGCTATGGAAACCTTCAAAATTGCCCTACTAATCACCGCCAACTTTTTCCATCCCAGAGTCTCAGAGTCAATGGGTACATGCACGATAACATCACCGCCCGTGTGGATTGGAAGATGAGCTATGGAAGATCAGCTATGAGCTATGGTGCCCTACTAATCACCGCCAACTTTTTCCATCCCAGAGTCTTAGAGTCAATGGGTACATGCACGATAACATCTCCACGCGTGTGGGTTGGAAGATGAGCTATGGAAACCTTCAAAATTGCCCTACTGACCACGGCCAACTTTTTCCATCCCAGAGTCTTAGAGTCAATGGGTACATGCACGATAACATCTCCACGCGTGTGGGTTGGAAGATGAGCTATGGAAACCTTCAAAATCGCCCTACTAATCACCGCCAACTTTTTCCATCCCAGAGTCTCAGAGTCAATGGGTACATGCACGATAACATCTCCACGCGTGTGGGTTGGAAGATGAGCTATGGAAGATGAGCTATGAGCTATGGTGCCCTACTAATCACCGCCAACTTTTTCCATCCCAGAGTCTTAGAGTCAATGGGTACATGCACGATAACATCTCCACGCGTGTGGGTTGGAAGATGAGCTATGGAAACCTTCAAAATTGCCCTACTAATCACCGCCAACTTTTTCCATCCCAGAGTCTTAGAGTCAATGGGTACATGCACGATAACATCTCCACGCGTGTGGGTTGGAAGATGAGCTATGGAAACCTTCAAAATTGCCCTACTAATCACCGCCAACTTTTTCCATCCCAGAGTCTCAGAGTCAATGGGTACATGCACGATAACATCTCCACGCGTGTGGGTTGGAAGATGAGCTATGGAAGATGAGCTATGAGCTATGGTGCCCTAATAATCACCGCCAACTTTTTCCATCCCAGAGTCTCAGAGTCAATGGGTACATGCACGATAACATCTCCACGCGTGTGGGTTGGAAGATGAGCTATGGAAGATGAGCTATGAGCTATGGTGCCCTACTACTCAACGCCAACTTTTTCCATCCCAGAGTCTCAGAGTCAATGGGTACATGCACGATAACATCTCCACGCGTGTGGGTTGGAAGATGAGCTATGGAAGATGAGCTATGAGCTATGGTGCCCTACTAATCACCGCCAACTTTTTCCCTTCCAGAGTCTCAGAGTCAATGGGTACATGCACGATAACATCACCACCCGTGTGGGTTGGAAGATGAGCTATGGAAACCTTCAAAATTGCCCTACTAATCACCGCCAACTTTTTCCATCCCAGAGTCTCAGAGTCAATGGGTACATGCACGATAACATCTCCACGCGTGTGGGTTGGAAGATGAGCTATGGAAGATGAGCTATGGAAGATGAGCTATGAGCTATGGTGCCCTACTAATCACCGCCAACTTTTTCCATCCCAGAGTCTTAGAGTCAATGGGTACAAGCACGATAATATCTCCACGCGTGTTGGTTGGAAGATGAGCTATGGAAACCTTCAAAATTGCCCTACTAATCACCGCCAGCTTTTTCCATCCCAGAGTCTTAGAGTCAATGGGTACATGCACGATAACATCACCGCCCGTGTGGATTGGAAGATGAGCTATGGAAGCGTTCAAAATTGCCCTACTGACCACCGCCAACTTTTTCCATCCCAGAGTCTCAGAGTCAATGGGTACATGCACGATAACATCTCCACGCGTGTGGGTTGGAAGATGAGCTATGGAAGATGAGCTATGAGCTATGGTGCCCTACTAATCACCGCCAACTTTTTCCATCCCAGAGTCTCAGAGTCAATGGGTACATGCACGATAACATCTCCACGCGTGTGGGTTGGAAGATGAGCTATGGAAGATGAGCTATGAGCTATGGTGCCCTACTACTCAACGCCAACTTTTTCCATCCCAGAGTCTCAGAGTCAATGGGTACATGCACGATAACATCTCCACGCGTGTGGGTTGGAAGATGAGCTATGGAAGATGAGCTATGAGCTATGGTGCCCTACTAATCACCGCCAACTTTTTCCATCCCAGAGTCTCAGAGTCAATGGGTACATGCACGATAACATCACCACCCGTGTGGGTTGGAAGATGAGCTATGGAAACCTTCAAAATTGCCCTACTAATCACCGCCAACTTTTTCCATCCCAGAGTCTTAGAGTCAGTGGGTACATGCACGATAACATCTCCACCCGTGTGGGTTGGAAGATGAGCTATGGAAACCTTCAAAATTGCCCTACCAATCACCGCCAACTTTTTCCATCCCAGAGTCTCAGAGTCAATGGGTACATGCACGAAAACATCTCCACGCGTGTGGGTTGGAAAATGAGCTATGGAAGATGAGCTATGAGCTATGGTGCCCTACTAATCACCGCCAACTTTTTCCATCCCAGAGTCTCAGAGTCAATGGGTACATGCACGATAACATCTCCACGCGTGTGGGTTGGAAGATGAGCTATGGAAGATGAGCTATGGAAGATGAGCTATGAGCTATGGTGCCCTACTAATCACCGCCAACTTTTTCCATCCCAGAGTCTCAGAGTCAATGGGTACATGCACGATAACATCACCACCCGTGTGGGTTGGAAGATGAGCTATGGAAACCTTAAAGATTGCCCTGCTGACCACCGCCAACTTTTTCCATCCCAGAGTCTTAGAGTCAATGGGTACATGCACGATAACATCTCCACGCGTGTGGGTTGGAAGATGAGCTATGGAAACCTTCAAAATTGCCCTACTAATCACCGCCAACTTTCTCCATCCCAGAGTCTCAGAGTCAATGGGTACATGCACGATAACATCTCCACGCGTGTGGGTTGGAAGATGAGCTATGGAAGATGAGCTATGAGCTATGGTGCCCTACTAATCACCGCCAACTTTTTCCATCCCAGAGTCTCAGAGTCAATGGGTACATGCACGATAATATCTCCACGCGTGTGGGTTGGAAGATGAGCTATGGAAACCTTCAAAATTGCCCTACTAACCACGGCCAACTTTTTCCATCCCAGATTCTTAGAGTCAATAGGTACATGCACGATAACATCTCCACGCGTGTGGGTTGGAAGATGAGCTATGGAAACCTTCAAAATTGCCCTACTGACCACGGCCAACTTTTTCCATCCCAGAGTCTTAGAGTCAATAGGTACATGCACGATAACATCTCCACGCGTGTGGGTTGGAAGATGAGCTATGGAAACCTTCAAAATTGCCCTACTGACCACGGCCAACTTTTTCCATCCCAGAGTCTTAGAGTCAATAGGTACATGCACGATAACATCTCCACGCGTGTGGGTTGGAAGATGAGCTATGGAAACCTTCAAAATTGCCCTACTAATCACCGCCAACTTTTTCCATCCCAGAGTCTTAGAGTCAATAGGTACATGCACGATAACATCTCCACGCGTGTGGGTTGGAAGATGAGCTATGGAAGATGAGCTATGAGCTATGGTGCCCTACTAATCACCGCCAACTTTTTCCATCCCAGAGTCTTAGAGTCAATGGGTACATGCACGATAACATCTCCACGCGTGTGGGTTGGAAGATGAGCTATGGAAGATGAGCTATGAGCTATGGTGCCCTACTAATCACCGCCAACTTTTTCCATCCCAGAGTCTCAGAGTCAATGGGTACATGCACGATAACATCTCCACGCGTGTGGGTTGGAAGATGAGCTATGGAAACCTTCCAAATTGCCCTACTAATCACCGCCAACTTTTTCCATCCCAGAGTCTCAGAGTCAATGGGTACATGCACGATAATATCTCCACGCGTGTGGGTTGGAAGATGAGCTATGGAAACCTTCAAAATTGCCCTACTGACCACGGCCAACTTTTTCCATCCCAGATTCTTAGAGTCAATAGGTACATGCACGATAACATCTCCACGCGTGTGGGTTGGAAAATGAGCTATGGAAGATGAGCTATGAGCTATGGTGCCCTACTAATCACCGCCAACTTTTTCCATCCCAGAGTCTCAGAGTCAATGGGTACATGCACGATAACATCTCCACGCGTGTGGGTTGGAAGATGAGCTATGGAATATGAGCTATGAGCTATTGTGCCCTACAATTTTGAAGGTTTCCATAGCTCATCTTCCAACCCACACGCGTGGAGATGTTATCGTGCATGTACCCATTGACTCTGAGACTCTGGGATGGAAAAAGTTGGCGGTGATTAGTAGGGCAATTTTGAAGGTTTCCATAGCTCATCTTCCAACCCACACGCGTGGAGATGTTATCGTGCATGTACCTATTGACTCTAAGACTCTCGGATGGAAAAAGTTGGCGGTGATTAGTAGGGCACCATAGCTCATAGCTCATCTTCCATAGCTCATCTTCCATAGCTCATCTTCCAACCCACACGCGTGGAGATGTTATCGTGCATGTACCCATTGACTCTAAGACTCTGGGATGGAAAAAGTTGGCGGTGATTAGTAGGGCAATTTTGAAGGTTTCCATAGCTCATCTTCCAACCCACACGCGTGGAGATGTTATCGTGCATGTACCCATTGACTCTAAGACTCTGGGATGGAAAAAGTTGGCGGTGATTAGTAGGGCACCATAGCTCATAGCTCAACTTCCATAGCTCATCTTCCAACCCACACGCGTGGAGATGTTATCGTGCATGTAGCCACTGACTCTAAGACTCTGGGATGGAAAAAGTTGGCGGTGATTAGTAGGGCACCGTAGCTCATAGCTCATCTTCCAACCCACACGCGTGGAGATGTTATCGTGCATGTACCTATTGACTCTAAGAATCTGGGATGGAAAAAGTTGGCCGTGGTCAGTAGGGCAATTTTGAAGGTTTCCATAGCTCATCTTCCAACCCACACGCGTGGAGATATTATCGTGCATGTACCCATTGACTCTGAGACTCTGGGATGGAAAAAGTTGGCCGTGGTCAGTAGGGCAATTTTGAAGGTTTCCATAGCTCATCTTCCAACCCACACGCGTGGAGATATTATTGTGCATGTACCCATTGACTCTGAGACTCTGGGATGGAAAAAGTTGGCCGTGGTCAGTAGGGCAATTTTGAAGGTTTCCATAGCTCATCTTCCAACCCACACGGGTGGAGATGTTATCGTGCATGTACCCACTGACTCTGAGACTCTGGGATGGAAAAAGTTGGCGGTGATTAGTAGGGCACCATAGCTCATAGCTCATCTTCCATAGCTCATCTTCCAACCCACACGCGTGGAGATGTTATCGTGCATGTACCCATTGACTCTAAGACTCTGGGATGGAAAAAGTTGGCGGTGATTAGTAGGGCACCATAGCTCATAGCTCATCTTCCATAGCTCATCTTCCAACCCACACGCGTGGAGATGTTATCGTGCATGTACCCACTGACTCTAAGACTCTGGGATGGAAAAAGTTGGCGGTGATTAGTAGGGCAATTTTAAAGGTTTCCATAGCTCATCTTCCAACCCACACGCGTGGAGATGTTATCGTGCATGTACCCATTGACTCTGAGACTCTGGGATGGAAAAAGTTGGCGGTGATTAGTAGGGCAATTTTGAAGGTTTCCATAGCTCATCTTCCAACCCACACGCGTGGAGATGTTATCGTGCATGTACCCATTGACTCTGAGACTCTGGGATGGAAAAAGTTGGCGGTGATTAGTAGGGCACCATAGCTCATAGCTCATCTTCCATAGCTCATCTTCCAACCCACACGCGTGGAGATGTTATCGTGCATGTACCCATTGACTCTGAGACTCTGGGATGGAAAAAGTTGGCGGTGGTCAGTAGGGCAATTTTGAACGCTTCCATAGCTCATCTTCCAATCCACACGGGCGGTGATGTTATCGTGCATGTACCCATTGACTCTGAGACTCTGGGATGGAAAAAGTTGGCGGTGATTAGTAGGGCACCATAGCTCATAGCTCATCTTCCATAGCTCATCTTCCAACCCACACGCGTGGAGATGTTATCGTGCATGTACCCATTGACTCTGAGACTCTGGGATGGAAAAAGTTGGCGGTGATTAGTAGGGCAATTTTGAAGGTTTCCATAGCTCATCTTCCAACCCACACGCGTGGAGATGTTATCGTGCATGTACCCATTGACTCTAAGACTCTGGGATGGAAAAAGTTGGCGGTGATTAGTAGGGCACCATAGCTCATAGCTCATCTTCCATAGCTCATTTTCCAACCCACACGCGTGGAGATGTTTTCGTGCATGTACCCATTGACTCTGAGACTCTGGGATGGAAAAAGTTGGCGGTGATTAGTAGGGCACCATAGCTCATAGCTCATCTTCCATAGCTCATCTTCCATAGCTCATCTTCCAACCCACACGCGTGGAGATGTTATCGTGCATGTACCCATTGACTCTAAGACTCTGGGATGGAAAAAGTTGGCGGTGATTAGTAGGGCACCATAGCTCATAGCTCATCTTCCATAGCTCATCTTCCAACCCACACGCGTGGAGATGTTATCGTGCATGTACCCATTGACTCTGAGACTCTGGGATGGAAAAAGTTGGCGGTGATTAGTAGGGCACCATAGCTCATAGCTCATCTTCCATAGCTCATTTTCCAACCCACACGCGTGGAGATGTTATCGTGCATGTACCTATTGACTCTAAGAATCTGGGATGGAAAAAGTTGGCCGTGGTCAGTAGGGCAATTTTGAAGGTTTCCATAGCTCATCTTCCAACCCACACGCGTGGAGATATTATCGTGCATGTACCCATTGACTCTGAGACTCTGGGATGGAAAAAGTTGGCGGTGATTAGTAGGGCAATTTTGAAGGTTTCCATAGCTCATCTTCCAACCCACACGCGTGGAGATGTTATCGTGCATGTACCCATTGACTCTAAGACTCTGGGATGGAAAAAGTTGGCGGTGATTAGTAGGGCACCATAGCTCATAGCTCATCTTCCATAGCTCATTTTCCAACCCACACGCGTGGAGATGTTATCGTGCATGTACCCACTGACTCTAAGACTCTGGGATGGAAAAAGTTGGCGGTGATTAGTAGGGCACCATAGCTCATAGCTCATCTTCCATAGCTCATCTTCCAACCCACACGCGTGGAGATGTTATCGTGCATGTACCCACTGACTCTAAGACTCTGGGATGGAAAAAGTTGGCGGTGATTAGTAGGGCAATTTTGAAGGTTTCCATAGCTCATCTTCCAACCCACACGCGTGGAGATGTTATCGTGCATGTACCCATTGACTCTGAGACTCTGGGATGGAAAAAGTTGGCGGTGATTAGTAGGGCAATTTTGAAGGTTTCCATAGCTCATCTTCCAACCCACACGCGTGGAGATGTTATCGTGCATGTACCTATTGACTCTAAGACTCTCGGATGGAAAAAGTTGGCGGTGATTAGTAGGGCACCATAGCTCATAGCTCATCTTCCATAGCTCATCTTCCATAGCTCATCTTCCATAGCTCATCTTCCATAGCTCATCTTCCAACCCACACGCGTGGAGATGTTATCGTGCATGTACCCATTGACTCTAAGACTCTGGGATGGAAAAAGTTGGCGGTGATTAGTAGGGCAATTTTGAAGGTTTCCATAGCTCATCTTCCAACCCACACGCGTGGAGATATTATCGTGCATGTACCCATTGACTCTGAGACGGTTTCCATAGCTCATCTTCCAACCCACACGCGTGGAGATGTTATCGTGCATGTACCCATTGACTCTGAGACTCTGGGATGGAAAAAGTAGGCGGTGGTCAGTAGGGCAATTTTGAACGCTTCCATAGCTCATCTTCCAATCCACACGGGCGGTGATGTTATCGTGCATGTACCCATTGACTCTGAGACTCTGGGATGGAAAAAGTTGGCGGTGATTAGTAGGGCACCATAGCTCATAGCTCATCTTCCATAGCTCATTTTCCAACCCACACGCGTGGAGATGTTATCGTGCATGTACCCACTGACTCTAAGACTCTGGGATGGAAAAAGTTGGCGGTGATTAGTAGGGCACCATAGCTCATAGCTCATCTTCCATAGCTCATCTTCCAACCCACACGCGTGGAGATGTTATCGTGCATGTAGCCACTGACTCTAAGACTCTGGGATGGAAAAAGTTGGCGGTGATTAGTAGGGCACCATAGCTCATAGCTCATCTTCCATAGCTCATCTTCCAACCCACACGCGTGGAGATGTTATCGTGCATGTACCCACTGACTCTAAGACTCTGGGATGGAAAAAGTTGGCGGTGATTAGTAGGGCACCATAGCTCATAGCTCATCTTCCATAGCTCATCTTCCAACCCACACGCGTGGAGATGTTATCGTGCATGTACCCACTGACTCTAAGACTCTGGGATGGAAAAAGTTGGCGGTGATTAGTAGGGCACCATAGCTCATAGCTCATCTTCCATAGCTCATCTTCCATAGCTCATCTTCCAACCCACACGCGTGGAGATGTTATCGTGCATGTACCCATTGACTCTGAGACTCTGGGATGGAAAAAGTTGGCGGTGATTAGTAGGGCACCATAGCTCATAGCTCATCTTCCATAGCTCATCTTCCATAGCTCATTTTCCAACCCACACGCGTGGAGATGTTTTCGTGCATGTACCCATTGACTCTGAGACTCTGGGATGGAAAAAGTTGGCGGTGATTAGTAGGGCACCATAGCTCATAGCTCATCTTCCAACCCACACGCGTGGAGATGTTATCGTGCATGTACCCATTGACTCTGAGACTCTGGGATGGAAAAAGTTGGCGTTGAGTAGTAGGGCACCATAGCTCATAGCTCATCTTCCAACCCACACGCGTGGAGATGTTATCGTGCATGTACCCATTGACTCTGAGACTCTGGGATGGAAAAAGTTGGCGGTGATTAGTAGGGCACCATAGCTCATAGCTCATCTTCCATAGCTCATCTTCCAACCCACACGCGTGGAGATGTTATCGTGCATGTAGCCACTGACTCTAAGACTCTGGGATGGAAAAAGTTGGCGGTGATTAGTAGGGCACCATAGCTCATAGCTCATCTTCCATAGCTCATCTTCCAACCCACACGCGTGGAGATGTTATCGTGCATGTACCCACTGACTCTAAGACTCTGGGATGGAAAAAGTTGGCGGTGATTAGTAGGGCACCATAGCTCATAGCTCATCTTCCATAGCTCATCTTCCAACCCACACGCGTGGAGATGTTATCGTGCATGTAGCCACTGACTCTAAGACTCTGGGATGGAAAAAGTTGGCGGTGATTAGTAGGGCACCATAGCTCATAGCTCATCTTCCATAGCTCATCTTCCATAGCTCATCTTCCAACCCACACGCGTGGAGATGTTATCGTGCATGTACCCATTGACTCTGAGACTCTGGGATGGAAAAAGTTGGCGGTGATTAGTAGGGCACCATAGCTCATAGCTCATCTTCCATAGCTCATCTTCCATAGCTCATCTTCCATAGCTCATCTTCCAACCCACACGCGTGGAGATGTTATCGTGCATGTACCCATTGACTCTAAGACTCTGGGATGGAAAAAGTTGGCGGTGATTAGTAGGGCACCATAGCTCATAGCTCATCTTCCATAGCTCATCTTCCAACCCACACGCGTGGAGATGTTATCGTGCATGTACCCATTGACTCTGAGACTCTGGGATGGAAAAAGTTGGCCGTGGTCAGTAGGGCAATTTTTAAGGTTTCCATAGCTCATCTTCCAACCCACACGCGTGGAGATGGTATCGTGCATGTACCCATTGACTCTGAGACTCTGGGATGGAAAAAGTTGGCGGTGATTAGTAGGGCACCATAGCTCATAGCTCATCTTCCATAGCTCATCTTCCAACCCACACGCGTGGAGATGTTATCGTGCATGTACCCATTGACTCTGAGACTCTGGGATGGAAAAAGTTGGCGGTGATTAGTAGGGCACCATAGCTCATAGCTCATCTTCCATAGCTCATCTTCCAACCCACACGCGTGGAGATATTATCGTGCATGTACCCATTGACTCTAAGACTCTGGGATGGAAAAAGTTGGCGGTGATTAGTAGGGCACCATAGCTCATAGCTCATCTTCCATATCTCATCTTCCATAGCTCATCTTCCAACCCACACGCGTGGAGATGTTATCGTGCATGTACCCATTGACTCTGAGACTCTGGGATGGAAAAAGTTGGCGGTGATTAGTAGGGCACCATAGCTCATAGCTCATCTTCCATAGCTCATCTTCCATAGCTCATCTTCCAACCCACACGCGTGGAGATGTTATCGTGCATGTACCCATTGACTCTGAGACTCTGGGATGGAAAAAGTTGGCGGTGGTCAGCAGGGCAATTTTTAAGGTTTCCATAGCTCATCTTCCAACCCACACGGGTGGTGATGTTATCGTGCATGTACCCATTGACTCTGAGACTCTGGGATGGAAAAAGTTGGCGGTGATTAGTAGGGCACCATAGCTCATAGCTCATCTTGCAACCCACACGCGTGGAGATGTTATCGTGCATGTACCCATTGACTCTGAGACTCTGGGATGGAAAAAGTTGGCGGTGATTAGTAGGGCACCATAGCTCATAGCTCATCTTCCATAGCTCATCTTCCATAGCTCATCTTCCATAGCTCATCTTCCAACCCACACGCGTGGAGATGTTATCGTGCATGTACCCATTGACTCTGAGACTCTGGGATGGAAAAAGTTGGCGTTGAGTAGTAGGGCACCATAGCTCATAGCTCATCTTCCATAGCTCATTTTCCAACCCACACGCGTGGAGATGTTATCGTGCATGTACCCATTGACTCTGAGACTCTGGGATGGAAAAAGTTGGCGGTGATTAGTAGGGCACCATAGCTCATAGCTCATCTTCCATAGCTCATCTTCCAACCCACACGCGTGGAGATGTTATCGTGCATGTACCCATTGACTCTGAGACTCTGGGATGGAAAAAGTTGGCGTTGAGTAGTAGGGCACCATAGCTCATAGCTCATCTTCCATAGCTCATTTTCCAACCCACACGCGTGGAGATGTTTTCGTGCATGTACCCATTGACTCTGAGACTCTGGGATGGAAAAAGTTGGCGGTGATTAGTAGGGCAATTTTGAAGGTTTCCATAGCTCATCTTCCAACCCACACGCGTGGAGATGTTATCGTGCATGTACCCACTGACTCTAAGACTCTGGGATGGAAAAAGTTGGCGGTGATTAGTAGGGCACCATAGCTCATAGCTCATCTTCCATAACTCATCTTCCAACCCACACGCGTGGAGATGTTATCGTGCATGTACCCACTGACTCTAAGACTCTGGGATGGAAAAAGTTGGCGGTGATTAGTAGGGCACCATAGCTCATAGCTCATCTTCCATAGCTCATCTTCCAACCCACACGCGTGGAGATGTTATCGTGCATGTACCCATTGACTCTGAGACTCTGGGATGGAAAAAGTTGGCCGTGGTCAGTAGGGCAATTTTGAAGGTTTCCATAGCTCATCTTCCAACCCACACGCGTGGAGATGTTATCGTGCATGTACCTATTGACTCTAAGACTCTGGGATGGAAAAAGTTGGCGGTGGTCAGCAGGGCAATCTTTAAGGTTTCCATAGCTCATCTTCCAACCCACACGCGTGGAGATGTTATCGTGCATGTACCCACTGACTCTAAGACTCTGGGATGGAAAAAGTTGGCGGTGATTAGTAGGGCACCATAGCTCATAGCTCATCTTCCATAGCTCATCTTCCAACCCACACGCGTGGAGATGTTATCGTGCATGTACCCATTGACTCTGAGACTCTGGGATGGAAAAAGTTGGCCGTGGTCAGTAGGGCAATTTTGAAGGTTTCCATAGCTCATCTTCCAACCCACACGCGTGGAGATGTTATCGTGCATGTACCCATTGACTCTGAGACTCTGGGATGGAAAAAGTTGGCGGTGATTAGTAGGGCACCATAGCTCATAGCTCATCTTCCATAGCTCATCTTCCAACCCACACGCGTGGAGATGTTATCGTGCATGTACCCATTGACTCTGAGACTCTGGGATGGCAAAAGTTGGCGGTGATTAGTAGGGCACCATAGCTCAAAGCTCATCTTCCATAGCTCATTTTCCAACCCACACGCGTGGAGATGTTATCGTGCATGTACCCATTGACTCTGAGACTCTGGGATGGAAAAAGTTGGCGGTGATTAGTAGGGCACCATAGCTCATAGCTCATCTTCCATAGCTCATCTTCCAACCCACACGCGTGGAGATGTTATCGTGCATGTACCCATTGACTCTGAGACTCTGGGATGGAAAAAGTTGGCGGTGATTAGTAGGGCACCATAGCTCATAGTTCATCTTCCATAGCTCATTTTCCAAACCACACGCGTGGAGATGTTTTCGTGCATGTACCCATTGACTCTGAGACTCTGGGATGGAAAAAGTTGGCGGTGATTAGTAGGGCAATTTTGAAGGTTTCCATAGCTCATCTTCCAACCCACACGCGTGGAGATGTTATCGTGCATGTACCCACTGACTCTAAGACTCTGGGATGGAAAAAGTTGGCGGTGATTAGTAGGGCACCATAGCTCACAGCTCATCTTCCATAGCTCATCTTCCAACCCACACGCGTGGAGATGTTAGCGTGCATGTACCCATTGACTCTAAGACTCTGGGATGGAAAAAGTTGGCGGTGATTAGTAGGGCACCATAGCTCATAGCTCATCTTCCATATCTCATCTTCCATAGCTCATCTTCCAACCCACACGCGTGGAGATGTTATCGTGCATGTAGCCACTGACTCTAAGACTCTGGGATGGAAAAAGTTGGCGGTGATTAGTAGGGCACCATAGCTCATAGCTCATCTTCCATAGCTCATCTTCCAACCCACACGCGTGGAGATGTTATCGTGCATGTAGCCACTGACTCTAAGACTCTGGGATGGAAAAAGTTGGCGGTGATTAGTAGGGCACCATAGCTCATAGCTCATCTTCCATAGCTCATCTTCCATAGCTCATCTTCCAACCCACACGCGTGGAGATGTTATCGTGCATGTACCTATTGACTCTTAGAATCTGGGATGGAAAAAGTTGGCCGTGGTCAGTAGGGCAATTTTGAAGGTTTCCATAGCTCATCTTCCAACCCACACGCGTGGAGATGTTATCGTGCATGTACCCATTGACTCTGAGACTCTGGGATGGAAAAAGTTGGCGGTGATTAGTAGGGCAATTTTGAAGGTTTCCATAGCTCATCTTCCAACCCACACGCGTGGAGATGTTATCGTGCATGTACCCATTGACTCTAAGACTCTGGGATGGAAAAAGTTGGCGGTGATTAGTAGGGCAATTTTAAAGGTTTCCATAGCTCATCTTCCAACCCACACGCGTGGAGATGTTATCGTGCATGTACCCATTGACTCTAAGACTCTGGGATGGAAAAAGTTGGCGGTGATTAGTAGGGCACCATAGCTCATAGCTCATCTTCTATAGCTCATTTTCCATAGCTCATCTTCCAACCCACACGCGTGGAGATGTTATCGTGCATGTACCTACTGACTCTAAGACTCTGGGATGGAAAAAGTTGGCCGTGGTCAGTAGGGCAATTTTGAAGGTTTCCATAGCTCATCTTCCAACCCACACGCGTGGAGATGTTATCGTGCATGTACCTATTGACTCTGAGACTCTGGGATGGAAAAAGTTGGCGGTGATTAGTAGGGCACCATAGCTCATAGCTCATCTTCCATAGCTCATCTTCCAACCCACACGCGTGGAGATGTTATCGTGCATGTACCCATTGACTCTGAGACTCTGGGATGGCAAAAGTTGGCGGTGATTAGTAGGGCACCATAGCTCAAAGCTCATCTTCCATAGCTCATTTTCCAACCCACACGCGTGGAGATGTTATCGTGCATGTACCCATTGACTCTGAGACTCTGGGATGGAAAAAGTTGGCGGTGATTAGTAGGGCACCATAGCTCATAGCTCATCTTCCATAGCTCATCTTCCAACCCACACGCGTGGAGATGTTATCGTGCATGTACCCATTGACTCTGAGACTCTGGGATGGAAAAAGTTGGCGGTGATTAGTAGGGCACCATAGCTCATAGTTCATCTTCCATAGCTCATTTTCCAAACCACACGCGTGGAGATGTTTTCGTGCATGTACCCATTGACTCTGAGACTCTGGGATGGAAAAAGTTGGCGGTGATTAGTAGGGCAATTTTGAAGGTTTCCATAGCTCATCTTCCAACCCACACGCGTGGAGATGTTATCGTGCATGTACCCACTGACTCTAAGACTCTGGGATGGAAAAAGTTGGCGGTGATTAGTAGGGCACCATAGCTCATAGCTCATCTTCCATAGCTCATCTTCCAACCCACACGCGTGGAGATGTTAGCGTGCATGTACCCATTGACTCTAAGACTCTGGGATGGAAAAAGTTGGCGGTGATTAGTAGGGCACCATAGCTCATAGCTCATCTTCCATATCTCATCTTCCATAGCTCATCTTCCAACCCACACGCGTGGAGATGTTATCGTGCATGTAGCCACTGACTCTAAGACTCTGGGATGGAAAAAGTTGGCGGTGATTAGTAGGGCACCATAGCTCATAGCTCATCTTCCATAGCTCATCTTCCAACCCACACGCGTGGAGATGTTATCGTGCATGTAGCCACTGACTCTAAGACTCTGGGATGGAAAAAGTTGGCGGTGATTAGTAGGGCACCATAGCTCATAGCTCATCTTCCATAGCTCATCTTCCATAGCTCATCTTCCAACCCACACGCGTGGAGATGTTATCGTGCATGTACCTATTGACTCTTAGAATCTGGGATGGAAAAAGTTGGCCGTGGTCAGTAGGGCAATTTTGAAGGTTTCCATAGCTCATCTTCCAACCCACACGCGTGGAGATGTTATCGTGCATGTACCCATTGACTCTGAGACTCTGGGATGGAAAAAGTTGGCGGTGATTAGTAGGGCAATTTTGAAGGTTTCCATAGCTCATCTTCCAACCCACACGCGTGGAGATGTTATCGTGCATGTACCCATTGACTCTAAGACTCTGGGATGGAAAAAGTTGGCGGTGATTAGTAGGGCAATTTTGAAGGTTTCCATAGCTCATCTTCCAACCCACACGCGTGGAGATGTTATCGTGCATGTACCCATTGACTCTAAGACTCTGGGATGGAAAAAGTTGGCGGTGATTAGTAGGGCACCATAGCTCATAGCTCATCTTCCATAGCTCATTTTCCATAGCTCATCTTCCAACCCACACGCGTGGAGATGTTATCGTGCATGTACCTACTGACTCTAAGACTCTGGGATGGAAAAAGTTGGCCGTGGTCAGTAGGGCAATTTTGAAGGTTTCCATAGCTCATCTTCCAACCCACACGCGTGGAGATGTTATCGTGCATGTACCTATTGACTCTAAGACTCTGGGATGGAAAAAGTTGGCCGTGGTCAGTAGGGCAATTTTGAAGGTTTCCATAGCTCATCTTCCAACCCACACGCGTGGAGATGTTATCGTGCATGTACCCATTGACTCTGAGGCTCTGGGATGGAAAAAGTTGGCGGTGATTAGTAGGGCACCATAGCTCATAGCTCATCTTCCAACCCACACGCGTGGAGATGTTATCGTGCATGTACCCATTGACTCTGAGACTCTGGGATGGAAAAAGTTGGCGGTGATTAGTAGGGCAATTTTGAAGGTTTCCATAGCTCATCTTCCAACCCACACGCGTGGAGATGTTATCGTGCATGTAGCCACTGACTCTAAGACTCTGGGATGGAAAAAGTTGGCGGTGATTAGTAGGGCAATTTTGAAGGTTTCCATAGCTCATCTTCCAACCCACACGCGTGGAGATGTTATCGTGCATGTAGCCACTGACTCTAAGACTCTGGGATGGAAAAAGTTGGCGGTGATTAGTAGGGCACCATAGCTCATAGCTCATCTTCCATAGCTCATCTTCCATAGCTCATCTTCCAACCCACACGCGTGGAGATGTTATCGTGCATGTACCTATTGACTGTAAGACTCTCGGATGGAAAAAGTTGGCCGTGGTCAGTAGGGCAATTTTGAAGGTTTCCATAGCTCATCTTCCAACCCACACGCGTGGAGATGTTATCGTGCATGTACCCACTGACTCTAAGACTCTGGGATGGAAAAAGTTGGCGGTGATTAGTAGGGCAATTTTGAAGGTTTCCATAGCTCATCTTCCAACCCACACGCGTGGAGATATTATCGTGCATGTACCCATTGACTCTAAGACTCTGGGATGGAAAAAGTTGGCGGTGATTAGTAGGGCACCATAGCTCATAGCTCATCTTCCATAGCTCATCTTCCAACCCACACGCGTGGAGATGTTATCGTGCATGTACCTATTGACTCTAAGACTCTCGGATGGAAAAAGTTGGCCGTGGTCAGTAGGGCAATTTTGAAGGTTTCCATAGCTCATCTTCCAACCCACACGCGTGGAGATGTTATCGTGCATGTACCTACTGACTCTAAGACTCTGGGATGGAAAAAGTTGGCCGTGGTCAGTAGGGCAATTTTGAAGGTTTCCATAGCTCATCTTCCAACCCACACGCGTGGAGATGTTATCGTGCATGTACCTATTGACTCTAAGACTCTGGGATGGAAAAAGTTCGCCGTGGTCAGTAGGGCAATTTTGAAGGTTTCCATAGCTCATCTTCCAACCCACACGCGTGGAGATGTTATCGTGCATGTACCCATTGACTCTGAGACTCTGGGATGGAAAAAGTTGGCGGTGATTAGTAGGGCACCATAGCTCATAGCTCATCTTCCATAGCTCATCTTCCAACCCACACGCGTGGAGATGTTATCGTGCATGTACCCATTGACTCTGAGACTCTGGGATGGAAAAAGTTGGCGGTGATTAGTAGGGCACCATAGCTCATAGCTCATCTTCCATAGCTCATTTTCCATAGCTCATCTTCCAACCCACACGCGTGGAGATGTTATCGTGCATGTACCTATTGACTCTAAGACTCTCGGATGGAAAAAGTTGGCGGTGATTAGTAGGGCACCATAGCTCATAGCTCATCTTCCATAGCTCATCTTCCAACCCACACGCGTGGAGATGTTATCGTGCATGTACCCATTGACTCTAAGACTCTGGGATGGAAAAAGTTGGCGGTGATTAGTAGGGCAATTTTGAAGGTTTCCATAGCTCATCTTCCAACCCACACGCGTGGAGATGTTATCGTGCATGTACCCATTGACTCTAAGACTCTGGGATGGAAAAAGTTGGCGGTGATTAGTAGGGCACCATAGCTCATAGCTCAACTTCCATAGCTCATCTTCCAACCCACACGCGTGGAGATGTTATCGTGCATGTAGCCACTGACTCTAAGACTCTGGGATGGAAAAAGTTGGCGGTGATTAGTAGGGCACCATAGCTCATAGCTCATCTTCCAACCCACACGCGTGGAGATGTTATCGTGCATGTACCTATTGACTCTAAGAATCTGGGATGGAAAAAGTTGGCCGTGGTCAGTAGGGCAATTTTGAAGGTTTCCATAGCTCATCTTCCAACCCACACGCGTGGAGATATTATCGTGCATGTACCCATTGACTCTGAGACTCTGGGATGGAAAAAGTTGGCCGTGGTCAGTAGGGCAATTTTGAAGGTTTCCATAGCTCATCTTCCAACCCACACGCGTGGAGATATTATCGTGCATGTACCCATTGACTCTGAGACTCTGGGATGGAAAAAGTTGGCCGTGGTCAGTAGGGCAATTTTGAAGGTTTCCATAGCTCATCTTCCAACCCACACGGGTGGAGATGTTATCGTGCATGTACCCACTGACTCTGAGACTCTGGGATGGAAAAAGTTGGCGGTGATTAGTAGGGCACCATAGCTCATAGCTCATCTTCCATAGCACATCTTCCAACCCACACGCGTGGAGATGTTATCGTGCATGTACCCATTGACTCTAAGACTCTGGGATGGAAAAAGTTGGCGGTGATTAGTAGGGCACCATAGCTCATAGCTCATCTTCCATAGCTCATTTTCCAACCCACACGCGTGGAGATGTTATCGTGCATGTACCCACTGACTCTAAGACTCTGGGATGGAAAAAGTTGGCGGTGATTAGTAGGGCACCATAGCTCATAGCTCATCTTCCATAGCTCATCTTCCAACCCACACGCGTGGAGATGTTATCGTGCATGTACACACTGACTCTAAGACTCTGGGATGGAAAAAGTTGGCGGTGATTAGTAGGGCAATTTTGAAGGTTTCCATAGCTCATCTTCCAACCCACACGCGTGGAGATGTTATCGTGCATGTACCCATTGACTCTGAGACTCTGGGATGGAAAAAGTTGGCGGTGATTAGTAGGGCACCATAGCTCATAGCTCATCTTCCAACCCACACGCGTGGAGATGTTATCGTGCATGTACCCATTGACTCTGAGACTCTGGGATGGAAAAAGTTGGCGGTGGTCAGTAGGGCAATTTTGAACGCTTCCATAGCTCATCTTCCAATCCACACGGGCGGTGATGTTATCGTGCATGTACCCATTGACTCTGAGACTCTGGGATGGAAAAAGTTGGCGGTGATTAGTAGGGCACCATAGCTCATAGCTCATCTTCCATAGCTCATCTTCCAACCCACACGCGTGGAGATGTTATCGTGCATGTACCCACTGACTCTAAAACTCTGGGATGGAAAAAGTTGGCGGTGATTAGTAGGGCACCATAGCCCATAGCTCATCTTCCATAGCTCATCTTCCAACCCACACGCGTGGAGATGTTATCGTGCATGTACCCATTGACTCTGAGACTCTGGGATGGAAAAAGTTGGCGGTGATTAGTAGGGCAATTTTGAAGGTTTCCATAGCTCATCTTCCAACCCACACGCGTGGAGATGTTATCGTGCATGTACCCATTGACTCTAAGACTCTGGGATGGAAAAAGTTGGCGGTGATTAGTAGGGCACCATAGCTCATAGCTCATCTTCCATAGCTCATTTTCCAACCCACACGCGTGGAGATGTTTTCGTGCATGTACCCATTGACTCTGAGACTCTGGGATGGAAAAAGTTGGCGGTGATTAGTAGGGCACCATAGCTCATAGCTCATCTTCCATAGCTCATCTTCCAACCCACACGCGTGGAGATGTTATCCTGCATGTACCCATTGACCCTAAGACTCTGGGATGGAAAAAGTTGGCGGTGATTAGTAGGGCACCATAGCTCATAGCTCATCTTCCATAGCTCATCTTCCAACCCACACGCGTGGAGATGTTATCGTGCATGTACCCATTGACTCTGAGACTCTGGGATGGAAAAAGTTGGCGGTGATTAGTAGGGCACCATAGCTCATAGCTCATCTTCCATAGCTCATTTTCCAACCCACACGCGTGGAGATGTTATCGTGCATGTACCTATTGACTCTAAGAATCTGGGATGGAAAAAGTTGGCCGTGGTCAGTAGGGCAATTTTGAAGGTTTCCATAGCTCATCTTCCAACCCACACGCGTGGAGATATTATCGTGCATGTACCCATTGACTCTGAGACTCTGGGATGGAAAAAGTTGGCGGTGATTAGTAGGGCAATTTTGAAGGTTTCCATAGCTCATCTTCCAACCCACACGCGTGGAGATGTTATCGTGCATGTACCCATTGACTCTAAGACTCTGGGATGGAAAAAGTTGGCGGTGATTAGTAGGGCACCATAGCTCATAGCTCATCTTCCATAGCTCATTTTCCAACCCACACGCGTGGAGATGTTATCGTGCATGTACCCACTGACTCTAAGACTCTGGGATGGAAAAAGTTGGCGGTGATTAGTAGGGCACCATAGCTCATAGCTCATCTTCCATAGCTCATCTTCCAACCCACACGCGTGGAGATGTTATCGTGCATGTACCCACTGACTCTAAGACTCTGGGATGGAAAAAGTTGGCGGTGATTAGTAGGGCAATTTTGAAGGTTTCCATAGCTCATCTTCCAACCCACACGCGTGGAGATGTTATCGTGCATGTACCCATTGACTCTGAGACTCTGGGATGGAAAAAGTTGGCGGTGATTAGTAGGGCAATTTTGAAGGTTTCCATAGCTCATCTTCCAACCCACACGCGTGGAGATGTTATCGTGCATGTACCTATTGACTCTAAGACTCTCGGATGGAAAAAGTTGGCGGTGATTAGTAGGGCACCATAGCTCATAGCTCATCTTCCATAGCTCAACTTCCATAGCTCATCTTCCATAGCTCATCTTCCAACCCACACGCGTGGAGATGTTATCGTGCATGTACCCATTGACTCTAAGACTCTGGGATGGAAAAAGTTGGCGGTGATTAGTAGGGCAATTTTGAAGGTTTCCATAGCTCATCTTCCAACCCACACGCGTGGAGATGTTATCGTGCATGTACCCATTGACTCTGAGACGGTTTCCATAGCTCATCTTCCAACCCACACGCGTGGAGATGTTATCGTGCATGTACCCATTGACTCTGAGACTCTGGGATGGAAAAAGTTGGCGGTGGTCAGTAGGGCAATTTTGAACGCTTCCATAGCTCATCTTCCAATCCACACGGGCGGTGATGTTATCGTGCATGTACCCATTGACTCTGAGACTCTGGGATGGAAAAAGTTGGCGGTGATTAGTAGGGCACCATAGCTCATAGCTCATCTTCCATAGCTCATTTTCCAACCCACACGCGTGGAGATGTTATCGTGCATGTACCCACTGACTCTAAGACTCTGGGATGGAAAAAGTTGGCGGTGATTAGTAGGGCACCATAGCTCATAGCTCATCTTCCATAGCTCATTTTCCAACCCACACGCGTGGAGATGTTATCGTGCATGTACCTATTGACTCTAAGAATCTGGGATGGAAAAAGTTGGCCGTGGTCAGTAGGGCAATTTTGAAGGTTTCCATAGCTCATCTTCCAACCCACACGCGTGGAGATATTATCGTGCATGTACCCATTGACTCTGAGACTCTGGGATGGAAAAAGTTGGCGGTGATTAGTAGGGCAATTTTGAAGGTTTCCATAGCTCATCTTCCAACCCACACGCGTGGAGATGTTATCGTGCATGTACCCATTGACTCTAAGACTCTGGGATGGAAAAAGTTGGCGGTGATTAGTAGGGCACCATAGCTCATAGCTCATCTTCCATAGCTCATTTTCCAACCCACACGCGTGGAGATGTTATCGTGCATGTACCCACTGACTCTAAGACTCTGGGATGATAAAAGTTGGCGGTGATTAGTAGGGCACCATAGCTCATAGCTCATCTTCCATAGCTCATCTTCCAACCCACACGCGTGGAGATGTTATCGTGCATGTACCCACTGACTCTAAGACTCTGGGATGGAAAAAGTTGGCGGTGATTAGTAGGGCAATTTTGAAGGTTTCCATAGCTCATCTTCCAACCCACACGCGTGGAGATGTTATCGTGCATGTACCCATTGACTCTGAGACTCTGGGATGGAAAAAGTTGGCGGTGATTAGTAGGGCAATTTTGAAGGTTTCCATAGCTCATCTTCCAACCCACACGCGTGGAGATGTTATCGTGCATGTACCTATTGACTCTAAGACTCTCGGATGGAAAAAGTTGGCGGTGATTAGTAGGGCACCATAGCTCATAGCTCATCTTCCATAGCTCAACTTCCATAGCTCATCTTCCATAGCTCATCTTCCAACCCACACGCGTGGAGATGTTATCGTGCATGTACCCATTGACTCTAAGACTCTGGGATGGAAAAAGTTGGCGGTGATTAGTAGGGCAATTTTGAAGGTTTCCATAGCTCATCTTCCAACCCACACGCGTGGAGATGTTATCGTGCATGTACCCATTGACTCTGAGACGGTTTCCATAGCTCATCTTCCAACCCACACGCGTGGAGATGTTATCGTGCATGTACCCATTGACTCTGAGACTCTGGGATGGAAAAAGTTGGCGGTGGTCAGTAGGGCAATTTTGAACGCTTCCATAGCTCATCTTCCAATCCACACGGGCGGTGATGTTATCGTGCATGTACCCATTGACTCTGAGACTCTGGGATGGAAAAAGTTGGCGGTGATTAGTAGGGCACCATAGCTCATAGCTCATCTTCCATAGCTCATTTTCCAACCCACACGCGTGGAGATGTTATCGTGCATGTACCCACTGACTCTAAGACTCTGGGATGGAAAAAGTTGGCGGTGATTAGTAGGGCACCATAGCTCATAGCTCATCTTCCATAGCTCATCTTCCAACCCACACGCGTGGAGATGTTATCGTGCATGTAGCCACTGACTCTAAGACTCTGGGATGGAAAAAGTTGGCGGTGATTAATAGGGCACCATAGCTCATAGCTCATCTTCCAACCCACACGCGTCGAGATGTTATCGTGCATGTACCCACTGACTCTAAGACTCTGGGATGGAAAAAGTTGGCGGTGATTAGTAGGGCACCATAGCTCATAGCTCATCTTCCATAGCTCATCTTCCAACCCACACGCGTGGAGATGTTATCGTGCATGTACCCACTGACTCTAAGACTCTGGGATGGAAAAAGTTGGCGGTGATTAGTAGGGCACCATAGCTCATAGCTCATCTTCCATAGCTCATCTTCCATAGCTCATCTTCCATAGCTCATCTTCCAACCCACACGCGTGGAGATGTTATCGTGCATGTACCCATTGACTCTAAGACTCTCGGATGGAAAAAGTTGGCGGTGATTAGTTGGGCACCATAGCTCATAGCTCATCTTCCATAGCTCATTTTCCAACCCACACGCGTGGAGATGTTTTCGTGCATGTACCCATTGACTCTGAGACTCTGGGATGGAAAAAGTTGGCGGTGATTAGTAGGGCACCATAGCTCATAGCTCATCTTCCAACCCACACGCGTGGAGATGTTATCGTGCATGTACCCATTGACTCTGAGACTCTGGGATGGAAAAAGTTGGCGTTGAGTAATAGGGCACCATAGCTCATAGCTCATCTTCCAACCCACACGCGTGGAGATGTTATCGTGCATGTACCCATTGACTCTGAGACTCTGGGATGGAAAAAGTTGGCGGTGATTAGTAGGGCACCATAGCTCATAGCTCATCTTCCATAGCTCATCTTCCAACCCACACGCGTGGAGATGTTATCGTGCATGTAGCCACTGACTCTAAGACTCTGGGATGGAAAAAGTTGGCGGTGATTAGTAGGGCACCATAGCTCATAGCTCATCTTCCATAGCTCATCTTCCAACCCACACGCGTGGAGATGTTATCGTGCATGTACCCACTGAATCTAAGACTCTGGGATGGAAAAAGTTGGCGGTGATTAGTAGGGCACCATAGCTCATAGCTCATCTTCCATAGCTCATCTTCCAACCCACACGCGTGGAGATGTTATCGTGCATGTAGCCACTGACTCTAAGACTCTGGGATGGAAAAAGTTGGCGGTGATTAGTAGGGCACCATAGCTCATAGCTCATCTTCCATAGCTCATCTTCCATAGCTCATCTTCCAACCCACACGCGTGGAGATGTTATCGTGCATGTACCCATTGACTCTGAGACTCTGGGATGGAAAAAGTTGGCGGTGATTAGTAGGGCACCATAGCTCATAGCTCATCTTCCAACCCACACGCGTGGAGATGTTATCGTGCATGTACCCATTGACTCTGAGACTCTGGGATGGAAAAAGTTGGCGGTGATTAGTAGGGCACCATAGCTCATAGCTCATCTTCCATAGCTCATCTTCCATAGCTCATCTTCCATAGCTCATCTTCCAACCCACACGCGTGGAGATGTTATCGTGCATGTACCCATTGACTCTGAGACTCTGGGATGGAAAAAGTTGGCGTTGAGTAGTAGGGCACCATAGCTCATAGCTCATCTTCCATAGCTCATTTTCCAACCCACACGCGTGGAGATGTTATCGTGCATGTACCCATTGACTCTGAGACTCTGGGATGGAAAAAGTTGGCGGTGATTAGTAGGGCACCATAGCTCATAGCTCATCTTCCATTGCTCATCTTCCATAGCTCATCTTCCAACCCACACGCGTGGAGATGTTATCGTGCATGTACCCATTGACTCTAAGACTCTGGGATGGAAAAAGTTGGCGGTGATTAGTAGGGCACCATAGCTCATAGCTCATCTTCCAACCCACACGCGTGGAGATGTTATCGAGCATGTACCCATTGACTCTGAGACTCTGGGATGGAAAAAGTTGGCGGTGATTAGTAGGGCACCATAGCTCATAGCTCATCTTCCATAGCTCATCTTCCATAGCTCATCTTCCAACCCACACGCGTGGAGATGTTATCGTGCATGTACCCATTGACTCTGAGACTCTGGGATGGAAAAAGTTGGCGGTGATTAGTAGGGCACCATAGCTCATAGCTCATCTTCCATAGCTCATCTTCCACAAGCCCAGAGTCTTAGAGTCAGTGGGTACATGCACGATAACATCTCCACGCGTGTGGGTTGGAAGATGAGCTATGGAAACCTTCAAAATTGCCCTACTAATCACCGCCAACTTTTTCCATCCCAGAGTCTCAGAGTCAATGGGTACATGCACGAAAACATCTCCACGCGTGTGGGTTGGAAAATGAGCTATGGAAGATGAGCTATGAGCTATGGTGCCCTACTACTCAACGCCAACTTTTTCCATCCCAGAGTCTCCGAGTCAATGGGTACATGCACGATAACATCTCCACGCGTGTGGGTTGGAAGATGAGCTATGGAAGATGAGCTATGAGCTATGGTGCCCTACTAATCACCGCCAACTTTTTCCATCCCAGAGTCTCAGAGTCAATGGGTACATGCACGATAACATCTCCACGCGTGTGGGTTGGAAGATGAGCTATGGAAGATGAGCTATGGAAGATGAGCTATGGAAGATGAGCTATGAGCTATGGTGCCCTACTAATCACCGCCAACTTTTTCCATCCCAGAGTCTCAGAGTCAATGGGTACATGCACGATAACATCTCCACGCGTGTGGGTTGGAAGATGAGCTATGGAAGATGAGCTATGGAGGATGAGCTATGAGCTATGGTGCCCTACTAATCACCGCCAACTTTTTTCATCCCAGAGTCTCAGAGTCAATGGGTACATGCACGATAACATCTCCACGCGTGTGGGTTGGAAGATGAGCTATGGAAGATGAGCTATGAGCTATGGTGCCCTACTAATCACCGCCAACTTTTTCCATCCCAGAGTCTCAGAGTCAATGGGTACATGCACGATAACATCTCCACGCGTGTGGGTTGGAAGATGAGCTATGGAAGATGAGCTATGGAAGATGAGCTATGGAAGATGAGCTATGAGCTATGATGCCCTACTAATCACCGCCAACTTTTTCCATCCCAGAGTCTCAGAGTCAATGGGTACATGCACGATAACATCTCCACGCGTGTGGGTTGGAAGATGAGCTATGGAAGATGAGCTATGGAAGATGAGCTATGAGCTATGGTGCCCTACTAATCACCGCCAACTTTTTCCATCCCAGAGTCTCAGAGTCAATGGGTACATGCACGATAACATCTCTACGCGTGTGGGTTGGAAGATGAGCTATGAGCTATGGTGCCCTACTAATCACCGCCAACTTTTTCCATCCCAGAGTCTCAGAGTCAATGGGTACATGCACGAAAACATCTCCACGCGTGTGGGTTGGAAAATGAGCTATGGAAGATGAGCTATGAGCTATGGTGCCCTACTAATCACCGCCAACTTTTTCCATCCCAGAGTCTCAGAGTCAATGGGTACATGCACGAAAACATCTCCACGCGTGTGGGTTGGAAAATGAGCTATGGAAGATGAGCTATGAGCTATGGTGCCCTACTAATCACCGCCAACTTTTTCCATCCCAGAGTCTCAGAGTCAATGGGTACATGCACGAAAACATCTCCACGCGTGTGGGTTGGAAGATGAGCTATGAGCTATGGTGCCCTACTAATCACCGCCAACTTTTTCCATCCCATAGTCTCAGAGTCAATGGGTACATGCACGATAACATCACCACCCGTGTGGGTTGGAAGATGAGCTATGGAAACCTTAAAAATTGCCCTGCTGACCACCGCCAACTTTTTCCATCCCAGAGTCTCAGAGTCAATGGGTACATGCACGATAACATCTCCACGCGTGTGGGTTGGAAGATGAGCTATGGAAACCTTCAAAATTGCCCTACTAATCACCGCCAACTTTTTCCATCCCAGAGTCTCAGAGTCAATGGGTACATGCACGAAAACATCTCCACGCGTGTGGGTTGGAAAATGAGCTATGGAAGATGAGCTATGAGCTATGGTGCCCTACTACTCAACGCCAACTTTTTCCATCCCAGAGTCTCAGAGTCAATGGGTACATGCACGATAACATCTCCACGCGTGTGGGTTGGAAGATGAGCTATGGAAACCTTCAAAATTGCCCTACTAATCACCGCCAACTTTTTCCATCCCAGAGTCTCAGAGTCAATGGGTACATGCACGATAACATCTCCACGCGTGTGGGTTGGAAGATGAGCAATGGAAGATGAGCTATGGAAGATGAGCTATGGAAGATGAGCTATGAGCTATGGTGCCCTACTAATCACCGCCAACTTTTTCCATCCCAGAGTCTTAGAGTCAGTGGGTACATGCACGATAACATCTCCACGCGTGTGGGTTGGAAGATGAGCTATGGAAGATGAGCTATGGAAGATGAGCTATGAGCTATGGTGCCCTACTAATCACCGCCAACTTTTTCCATCCCAGAGTCTCAGAGTCAATGGGTACATGCACGATAACATCTCCACGCGTGTGGGTTGGAAGATGAGCTATGGAAACCTTCAAAATTGCCCTACTAATCACCGCCAACTTTTTCCATCCCAGAGTCTCAGAGTCAATGGGTACATGCACGATAACATCTCCACGCGTGTGGGTTGGAAGATGAGCTATGGAAGATGAGCTATGGAAGATGAGCTATGAGCTATGGTGCCCTACTAATCACCGCCAACTTTTTCCATCCCAGAGTCTCAGAGTCAATGGGTACATGCACGATAACATCTCCACGCGTGTGGGTTGGAAGATGAGCTATGGAAACCTTCAAAATTGCCCTACTAATCACCGCCAACTTTTTCCATCCCAGAGTCTCAGAGTCAATGGGTACATGCACGAAAACATCTCCACGCGTGTGGGTTGGAAAATGAGCTATGGAAGATGAGCTATGAGCTATGGTGCCCTACTACTCAACGCCAACTTTTTCCATCCCAGAGTCTCAGAGTCAATGGGTACATGCACGATAAGATCTCCACGCGTGTGGGTTGGAAGATGAGCTATGGAAGATGAGCTATGGAAGATGAGCTATGGAAGATGAGCTATGAGCTATGGTGCCCTACTACTCAACGCCAACTTTTTCCATCCGAGAGTCTTAGAGTCAATAGGTACATGCACGATAATATCTCCACGCGTGTGAGTTGGAAGATGAGCTATGGAAACCTTCAAAATTGCCCTACTAATCACCGCCAACTTTTTCCATCCCAGAGTCTCAGAGTCAATGGGTACATGCACGATAACATCTCCACGCGTGTGGGTTGGAAAATGAGCTATGGAAGATGAGTTATGGAAGATGAGCTATGAGCTATGGTGCCCTACTAATCACCGCCAACTTTTTCCATCCCAGAGTCTCAGAGTCAATGGGTACATGCACGATAACATCTCCACGCGTGTGGGTTGGAAGATGAGCTATGGAAGATGAGCTATGAGCTATGGTGCCCTGCTGACCACCGCCAACTTTTTCCATCCCAGAGTCTTAGAGTCAATGGGTACATGCACCATAACATCTCCACGCGTGTGGGTTGGAAGATGAACTATGGAAGATGAGCTATGAGCTATGGTGCCCTACTAATCACCGCCAACTTTTTCCATCCCAGAGTCTCAGAGTCAATGGGTACATGCACGATAACATCTCCACGCGTGTGGGTTGGAAGATGAGCTATGGAAGATGAGCTATGAGCTATGGTGCCCTACTAATCACCGCCAACTTTTTCCATCCCAGAGTCTTAGAGTCAATGGGTACATGCACGATAACATCTCCACGCGTGTGGGTTGGAAGATGAGCTATGAGCTATGGTGCCCTACTAATCACCGCCAACTTTTTCCATCCCAGAGTCTCAGAGTCAATGGGTACATGCACGAAAACATCTCCACGCGTGTGGGTTGGAAAATGAGCTATGGAAGATGAGCTATGAGCTATGGTGCCCTACTCATCACCGCCAACTTTTTCCATCCCAGAGTCTCAGAGTCAATGGGTACATGCACGAAAACATATCCACGCGTGTGGGTTGGAAAATGAGCTATGGAAGATGAGCTATGAGCTATGGTGCCCTACTAATCACCGCCAACTTTTTCCATCCCAGAGTCTCAGAGTCAATGGGTACATGCACGAAAACATCTCCACGCGTGTGGGTTGGAAGATGAGCTATGAGCTATGGTGCCCTACTAATCACCGCCAACTTTTTCCATCCCAGAGTCTCAGAGTCAATGGGTACATGCACGAAAACATCTCCACGCGTGTGGGTTGGAAAATGAGCTATGGAAGATGAGCTATGAGCTATGGTGCCTTACTAATCACCGCCAACTTTTTCCATCCCAGAGTCTTAGAGTCAGTGGGTACATGCACGATAACATCTCCACGCGTGTGGGTTGGAAGATGAGCTATGGAAGATGAGCTATGAGCTATGGTGCCCTACTAATCACCGCCAACTTTTTCCATCCCAGAGTCTTAGAGTCAGTGGCTACATGCACGATAACATCTCCACGCGTGTGGGTTGGAAGATGAGCTATGGAAGATGAGCTATGAGCTATGGTGCCCTACTAATCACCGCCAACTTTTTCCATCCCAGAGTCTCAGAGTCAATGGGTACATGCACGATAACATCTCCACGCGTGTGGGTTGGAAGATGAGCTATGAGCTATGGTGCCCTACTAATCACCGCCAACTTTTTCCATCCCAGAGTCTCAGAGTCAATGGGTACATGCACGATAACATCTCCACGCGTGTGGGTTGGAAGATGAGCTATGAGCTATGGTGCCCTACTAATCACCGCCAACTTTTTCCATCCCAGAGTCTCAGAGTCAATGGGTACATGCACGAAAACATCTCCACGCGTGTGGGTTGGAAGATGAGCTATGAGCTATGGTGCCCTACTAATCACCGCCAACTTTTTCCATCCCAGAGTCTCAGAGTCAATGGGTACATGCACGATAACATCTCCACGCGTGTGGGTTCGAAGATGAGCTATGGAAGATGAGCTATGAGCTATGGTGCCCTACTAATCACCGCCAACTTTTTCCATCCCAGAGTCTCAGAGTCAATGGGTACATGCACGATAACATCTCCACGCGTGTGGGTTGGAAGATGAGCTATGGAAGATGAGCTATGAGCTATGGTGCCCTACTAATCACCGCCAACTTTTTCCATCCCAGAGTCTCAGAGTCAATGGGTACATGCACGATAACATCTCCACGCGTGTGGGTTGGAAGATGAGCTATGGAAGATGAGCTATGAGCTATGGTGCCCTACTAATCACCGCCAACTTTTTCCATCCCAGAGTCTCAGAGTCAATGGGTACATGCACGATAACATCTCCACGCGTGTGGGTTGGAAGATGAGCTATGGAAGATGAGCTATGGAAGATGAGCTATGAGCTATGGTGCCCTACTAATCACCGCCAACTTTTTCCATCCCAGAGTCTCAGAGTCAATGGGTACATGCACGATAACATCTCCACGCGTGTGGGTTGGAAGATGAGCTATGGAAGATGAGCTATGGAAGATGAGCTATGGAAGATGAGCTATGGAAGATGAGCTATGGAAGATGAGCTATGGTGCCCTACTAATCACCGCCAACTTTTTCCATCCCAGAGTCTTAGTGTCAATGGGTACATGCACGATAACATCTCCACGCGTGTGGGTTGGAAGATGAGCTATGGAAACCTTAAAAATTGCCCTACTGACCACGGCCAACTTTTTCCATCCCAGAGTCTCAGAGTCAATGGGTACATGCACGATAACATCTCCACGCGTGTGGGTTGGAAGATGAGCTATGGAAGATGAGCTATGGAAGATGAGCTATGAGCTATGGTGCCCTACTAATCACCGCCAACTCCATCCATCCCAAAGTTGGCGGTGATTAGTAGGGCAATTTTGAAGGTTTCCATAGCTCATCTTCCAACCCACACGCGTGGAGGTGTTATCGTGCATGTAGCCACTGACTCTAAGACTCTGGGATGGAAAAAGTTGGCGGTGATTAGTAGGGCACCATAGCTCATAGCTCATCTTCCATAGCTCATCTTCCAACCCACACGCGTGGAGATGTTATCGTGCATGTACCCACTGACTCTAAGACTCTGGGATGGAAAAAGTTGGCGGTGATTAGTAGGGCACCATAGCTCATAGCTCATCTTCCATAACTCATCTTCCAACCCACACGCGTGGAGATGTTATCGTGCATGTACCCACTGACTCTAAGACTCTGGGATGGAAAAAGTTGGCGGTGATTAGTAGGGCACCATAGCTCATAGCTCATCTTCCATAGCTCATCTTCCAACCCACACGCGTGGAGATGTTATCGTGCATGTACCCATTGACTCTGAGACTCTGGGATGGAAAAAGTTGGCTGTGGTCAGTAGGGCAATTTTGAAGGTTTCCATAGCTCATCTTCCAACCCACACGCGTGGAGATATTATCGTGCATGTACCCATTGACTCTGAGACTCTGGGATGGCAAAAGTTGGCGGTGATTAGTAGGGCACCATAGCTCATAGCTCATCTTCCATAGCTCATCTTCCATAGCTCATCTTCCAACCCACACGCGTGGAGATGTTATCGTGCATGTACCCATTGACTCTGAGACTCTGGGATGGAAAAAGTTGGCGGTGATTAGTAGGGCACCATAGCTCATAGCTCATCTTCCATAGCTCATCTTCCAACCCACACGCGTGGAGATGTTATCGTGCATGTACCCATTGACTCTGAGACTCTGGGATGGCAAAAGTTGGCGGTGATTAGTAGGGCACCATAGCTCAAAGCTCATCTTCCATAGCTCATTTTCCAACCCACACGCGTGGAGATGTTATCGTGCATGTACCCATTGACTCTGAGACTCTGGGATGGAAAAAGTTGGCGGTGATTAGTAGGGCACCATAGCTCATAGCTCATCTTCCATAGCTCATCTTCCAACCCACACGCGTGGAGATGTTATCGTGCAATGTACCCATTGACTCTGAGACTCTGGGATGGAAAAAGTTGGCGGGTGATTAGTAGGGCACCATAGCTCATAGTTCATCTTCCATAGCTCATTTTCCAAACCACACGCGTGGAGATGTTTTCGTGCATGTACCCATTGACTCTGAGACTCTGGGATGGAAAAAAGTTGGCGGGTGATTAGTAGGGCAATTTTGAAGGTTTCCATAGCTCATCTTCCAACCCACACGCGTGGAGATGTTTATCGTGCATGTACCCACTGACTCTAAGACTCTGGGATGGAAAAAGTTGGCGGTGATTAGTAGGGCACCATAGCTCATAGCTCATCTTCCATAGCTCATCTTCCAACCCACACGCGTGGAGATGTTATCGTGCATGTACCCATTGACTCCAAGACTCTGGGATGGAAAAAGTTGGCGGTGATTAGTAGGGCACCATAGCTCATAGCTCATCTTCCATATCTCATCTTCCATAGCTCATCTTCCAACCCACACGCGTGGAGATGTTATCGTGCATGTAGCCACTGACTCTAAGACTCTGGGATGGAAAAAGTTGGCGGTGATTAGTAGGGCACCATAGCTCATAGCTCATCTTCCATAGCTCATCTTCCAACCCACACGCGTGGAGATGTTATCGTGCATGTAGCCACTGACTCTAAGACTCTGGGATGGAAAAAGTTGGCGGTGATTAGTAGGGCACCATAGCTCATAGCTCATCTTCCATAGCTCATCTTCCATAGCTCATCTTCCAACCCACACGCGTGGAGATGTTATCGTGCATGTACCTATTGACTCTTAGAATCTGGGATGGAAAAAGTTGGCCGTGGTCAGTAGGGCAATTTTGAAGGTTTCCATAGCTCATCTTCCAACCCACACGCGTGGAGATGTTATCGTGCATGTACCCATTGACTCTGAGACTCTGGGATGGAAAAAGTTGGCGGTGATTAGTAGGGCACCATATCTCATAGCTCATCTTCCATAGCTCATCTTCCAACCCACACGCGTGGAGATGTTATCGTGCATGTACCCATTGACTCTGAGACTCTGGGATGGAAAAAGTTGGCGGTGATTAGTAGGGCAATTTTGAAGGTTTCCATAGCTCATCTTCCAACCCACACGCGTGGAGATGTTATCGTGCATGTACCCATTGACTCTAAGACTCTGGGATGGAAAAAGTTGGCGGTGATTAGTAGGGCACCATAGCTCATAGCTCATCTTCCATAGCTCATTTTCCATAGCTCATCTTCCAACCCACACGCGTGGAGATGTTATCGTGCATGTACCTACTGACTCTAAGACTCTGGGATGGAAAAAGTTGGCCGTGGTCAGTAGGGCAATTTTGAAGGTTTCCATAGCTCATCTTCCAACCCACACGCGTGGAGATGTTATCGTGCATGTACCTATTGACTCTAAGACTCTGGGATGGAAAAAGTTGGCCGTGGTCAGTAGGGCAATTTTGAAGGTTTCCATAGCTCATCTTCCAACCCACACGCGTGGAGATGTTATCGTGCATGTACCCATTGACTCTGAGACTCTGGGATGGAAAAAGTTGGCGGTGATTAGTAGGGCACCATAGCTCATAGCTCATCTTCCATAGCTCATCTTCCAACCCACACGCGTGGAGATGTTATCGTGCATGTACCCATTGACTCTGAGACTCTGGGATGGAAAAAGTTGGCGGTGATTAGTAGGGCAATTTTGAAGGTTTCCATAGCTCATCTTCCAACCCACACGCGTGGAGATGTTATCGTGCATTTACCCATTGACTCTAAGACTCTGGGATGGAAAAAGTTGGCGGTGATTAGTAGGGCACCATAGCTCATAGCTCATCTTCCATAGCTCATCTTCCATAGCTCATCTTCCAACCCACACGCGTGGAGATGTTATCGTGCATGTACCCATTGACTCTAAGACTCTGGGATGGAAAAAGTTGGCGGTGGTTAGTAGGGCAATTTTGAAGGTTTCCATAGCTCATCTTCCAACCCACACGCGTGGAGATGTTATCGTGCATGTACCCATTGACTCTGAGACTCTGGGATGGAAAAAGTTGGCGGTGATTAGTAGGGCAATTTTGAAGGTTTCCATAGCTCATCTTCCAACCCACACGCGTGGAGATGTTATCGTGCATGTACCCATTGACTCTGAGACTCTGGGATGGAAAAAGTTGGCGGTGATTAGTAGGGCAATTTTGAAGGTTTCCATAGCTCATCTTCCAACCCACACGCGTGGAGATGTTATCGTGCATGTACCCATTGACTCTAAGACTCTGGGATGGAAAAAGTTGGCGGTGATTAGTAGGGCACCATAGCTCATAGCTCATCTTCCATAGCTCATCTTCCATAGCTCATCTTCCAACCCACACGCGTGGAGATGTTATCGTGCATGTACCCATTGACTCTAAGACTCTGGGATGGAAAAAGTTGGCGGTGATTAGTAGGGCAATTTTGAAGGTTTCCATAGCTCATCTTCCAACCCACACGCGTGGAGATGTTATCGTGCATGTACCCATTGACTCTGAGACTCTGGGATGGAAAAAGTTGGCGGTGATTAGTAGGGCAATTTTGAAGGTTTCCATACCTCATCTTCCAACCCACACGCGTGGAGATGTTATCGTGCATGTAGCCACTGACTCTAAGACTCTGGGATGGAAAAAGTTGGCGGTGATTAGTAGGAGCAATTTTGAAGGTTTCCATAGCTCATCTTCCAACCCACACGCGTGGAGATGTTATCGTGCATGTAGCCACTGACTCTAAGACTCTGGGATGGAAAAAGTTGGCGGTGATTAGTAGGGCACCATAGCTCATAGCTCATCTTCCATAGCTCATCTTCCAACCCACACGCGTGGAGATGTTATCGTGCATGTACCTATTGACTCTAAGACTCTCGGATGGAAAAAGTTGGCCGTGGTCAGTAGGGCAATTTTGAAGGTTTCCATAGCTCATCTTCCAACCCCACACGCGTGGAGATGTTATCGTGCATGTACCCACTGACTCTAAGACTCTGGGATGGAAAAAGTTGGCGGTGATTAGTAGGGCAATTTTGAAGGTTTCCATAGCTCATCTTCCAACCCACACGCGTGGAGATATTATCGTGCATGTACCCATTGACTCTAAGACTCTGGGATGGAAAAAGTTGGCGGTGATTAGTAGGGCACCATAGCTCATAGCTCATCTTCCATAGCTCATCTTCCAACCCACACGCGTGGAGATGTTATCGTGCATGTACCTATTGACTCTAAGACTCTCGGATGGAAAAAAGTTGGCCGTGGTCAGTAGGGCAATTTTGAAGGTTTCCATAGCTCATCTTCCAACCCACACGCGTGGAGATGTTATCGTGCATGTACCTACTGACTCTAAGACTCTGGGATGGAAAAAGTTGGCCGTGGTCAGTAGGGCAATTTTGAAGGTTTCCATAGCTCATCTTCCAACCCACACGCGTGGAGATGTTATCGTGCATGTACCTATTGACTCTAAGACTCTGGGATGGAAAAAGTTGGCCGTGGTCAGTAGGGCAATTTTGAAGGTTTCCATAGCTCATCTTCCAACCCACACGCGTGGAGATGTTATCGTGCATGTACCCATTGACTCTGAGACTCTGGGATGGAAAAAGTTGGCGGTGATTAGTAGGGCACCATAGCTCATAGCTCATCTTCCATAGCTCATCTTCCAACCCACACGCGTGGAGATGTTATCGTGCATGTACCCATTGACTCTGAGACTCTGGGATGGAAAAAGTTGGCGGTGATTAGTAGGGCACCATAGCTCATAGCTCATCTTCCATAGCTCATTTTCCAACCCACACGCGTGGAGATGTTATCGTGCATGTACCCATTGACTCTAAGACTCTGGGATGGAAAAAGTTGGCGGTGATTAGTAGGGCACCATAGCTCATAGCTCATCTTCCATAGCTCATTTTCCATAGCTCATCTTCCAACCCACACGCGTGGAGATGTTATCGTGCATGTACCTATTGACTCTAAGACTCTCGGATGGAAAAAGTTAGCCGTGGTCAGTAGGGCAATTTTGAAGGTTTCCATAGCTCATCTTCCAACCCACACGGGTGGAGATGTTATCGTACATGTACCCACTGACTCTAAGACTCTGGGATGGAAAAAGTTGGCGGTGATTAGTAGGGCAATTTTGAAGGTTTCCATAGCTCATCTTCCAACCCACACGGGTGGTGATGTTATCGTGCATGTACCCATTGACTCTGAGACTCTGGGATGGAAAAAGTTGGCGGTGATTAGTAGGGCACCATAGCTCATAGCTCATCTTCCAACCCACACGCGTGGAGATGTTATCGTGCATGTAGCCACTGACTCTAAGACTCTGGGATGGAAAAAGTTGGCGGTGATTAGTAGGGCACCATAGCTCATAGCTCATCTTCCATAGCTCATCTTCCAACCCACACGCGTGGAGATGTTATCGTGCATGTACCCATTGACTCTGAGACTCTGGGATGGAAAAAGTTGGCGGTGATTAGTAGGGCACCATAGCTCATAGCTCATCTTCCATAGCTCATCTTCCAACCCACACGCGTGGAGATGTTATCGTGCATGTACCCATTGACTCTGAGACTCTGGGATGGAAAAAGTTGGCGGTGATTAGTAGGGCACCATAGCTCATAGCTCATCTTCCAACCCACACGCGTGGAGATGTTATCGTGCATGTAGCCACTGACTCTAAGACTCTGGGATGGAAAAAGTTGGCGTTGAGTAGTAGGGCACCATAGCTCATAGCTCATCTTCCATAGCTCATCTTCCAACCCACACGCGTGGAGATGTTATCGTGCATGTACCCATTGACTCTGAGACTCTGGGATGGAAAAAGTTGGCGGTGATTAGTAGGGCACCATAGCTCATAGCTCATCTTCCATAGCTCATCTTCCAACCCACACGCGTGGAGATGTTATCGTGCATGTACCCATTGACTCTAAGACTCTAGGATGGAAAAAGTTGGCGGTGATTAGTAGGGCACCATAGCTCATAGCTGATCTTCCATAGCTCATGTTCCAACCCACACGCGTGGAGATGTTATCGTGCATGTACCCATTGACTCTGAGACTCTGGGATGGAAAAAGTTGGCGTTGAGTAGTAGGGCACCATAGCTCATAGCTCATCTTCCATAGCTCATCTTCCAACCCACACGCGTGGAGATGTTATCGTGCATGTACCCATTGACTCTGAGACTCTGGGATGGAAAAAGTTGGCGGTGATTAGTAGGGCACCATAGCTCATAGCTCATCTTCCAACCCACACGCGTGGAGATGTTATCGTGCATGTACCCATTGACTCTAAGACTCTGGGATGGAAAAAGTTGGCGGTGAGTAGTAGGGCACCATAGCTCATAGCTCATCTTCCATAGCTCATATTCCAAACCCACACGCGTGGAGATGTTATCGTGCATGTACCCATTGACTCTGAGACTCTGGGATGGAAAAAGTTGGCGGTGAGTAGTAGGGCACCATAGCTCATAGCTCATCTTCCATAGCTCATCTTCCAACCCACACGCGTGGAGATGTTATCGTGCATGTACCCACTGACTCTAAGACTCTGGGATGGAAAAAGTTGGCGGTGATTAGTAGGGCAATTTTGAAGGTTTCCATAGCTCATCTTCCAACCCACACGCGTGGAGATGTTATCGTGCATGTACCCATTGACTCTGAGACTCTGGGATGGAAAAAGTTGGCGGTGATTAGTAGGGCACCATAGCTCATAGCTCATCTTCCATAGCTCATCTTCCAACCCACACGCGTGGAGATGTTATCGTGCATGTACCCATTGACTCTGAGACTCTGGGATGGAAAAAGTTGGCGGTGATTAGTAGGGCAATTTTGAAGGTTTCCATAGCTCATCTTCCAACCCACACGCGTGGAGATGTTATCGTGCATGTACCCATTGACTCTGAGACTCTGGGATGGAAAAAGTTGGCGGTGATTAGT